>VDFB02035703.1:0-22534 GCA_007258455.2 Sequoia sempervirens | reverse complement strand
ATGTCAAAGGTAAGTGAAACTAGTTATATAGTAGAAATTTGGGTGCCTACAGTGTATTTTAGGATATGACTTAAAACTAGATATAATTTCATTTAAATGCATGATTTTATGAATATATTTAAGTGGTGCATTTAAATGAAATTATAGTCATACTCTTACATTAAGTTGTAAGTCATAACCTAAAATGCATTGTGCTAAGCACCAAAATTTCTACTATAACTAGTTTCACTTATCCATTCACATAAACTCCTATTACTAACCTTTGAAAAATATTTTAATAAAGTATTTGATTGATCAATTATTGTATTGAATGTAGACCATCACCAAGCATGACCTATTAAAAATTCACTTTGTGTGAGGCATCCAAAAAGGCCAATTATTACCCTTCCAAATTATTTCAATAAATTGTTATCTAATATTCTTCTATATTTGATTGGAATTTTGCATGTTCAAGTGAATTGACTACATTGAAAGCCTGATATGTTAAAGAGTGAGTCTACAAATACATTTTGAATCCAAGTTTTCCTACATTCAATACATTAAATAATCAATCAAATACAAAACAATATTAAATAACAGTTTATTAAAATAATTTGGAAGGACAATAATTGGCCCTTTTCACCATTCTCGATGATGGTATGCATCGAATACAATAAATTATCAATCAAATAATTTATTGAAATAATATTCTTGGAAGGGTATTAATTGGAGTTGTTTGAATAGATAAGTGAAACTAGTTATAGTAGAAATTTTGGTGCTTAGCACAATGCATTTTAGGATATGTATTTTAGGATATGACTTACAACTTAATGTAAGAGTATGACTATAATTTTATTTAAATGCACCTCTTAAATATATTTATAAAATCGTGCATTTAAATGAAATTATATATAGTTGTAAGTCATATCCTAAAATACATTGTGCTAGGCACCAAAATTTCTACTTTAACTAGTTTCACTTATCCATTCACATAAACTCCAATTCCTACCCTTCCAAGATTATTTCAATAAATTATTTGACTGATCAATTATTGTATTGAATGTAGACCATCACCAAGCATGACCTATTAAACAGTCACTTAGTGTGAGGTATCCAAAAAGGCCAATTATTACCATTCCAAATTATTTCAATAAATTGTTATTTAATATTCTTCTATATTTGATTGTAATTTTGTACGTCCAAGTGAATTGAATACATTTGAATTTTGAAATTTCAAAGAATGAGCCTACAAATACATTTTGAACCCAAGTTTTCCTACATTCAATACATTAAATGATCAATCAAATACAAAAGAATATTCAATAATAGTTTATTAAAATAATTTGGAAGGGAAATAATTGGCCCTTTTCACCATTCTTGATGATTGTATACATTGAATAAAATAAATGATCAATCAAAGACTTTATTGAAATAATCTTGGAAGCATATTAATTGGACTTATGTGAATAGATAAATGAAACTAGTTATAGTAGAAATTTTGGTGCCTAGCACAATGTATTTCAGGATATGACTTACAAATTAATGTAAGAGTATGACTATAATCTTATTTAAATGCACCACTTAAATAGATTCATAAAATAATCCATTTAAATAAAATTATGTCTAGTTGTAAGTTATATCCTAAAATACATTGTAGGCACCAAAATTTCTACTATAACTAGTTTCATTTATCCATTCACATAAACTCCAACTACTACCCTTCCAAGATTATTTCAATAAAGTATTTGATTGATCAATTATTGTATTTAAGGTACACCATCACCAAGCATGACCTATTAAAAATTCACTTAGTGTGAGGCATCCAAAAAGGTCAATTATTTCCCTTCCAAATTATTTCAATAAATTATTATTTAATATTCTTCTATATTTGATTCACATTTTTCATGTTCAAGTGAATTTACTATGTTCGAAGGCTGATATGCCAAAGAGTGAGTCTAGAAATACATTTTGAACCCAAGTTTTCCTACATTCAATACATTAAATGATTAATAAAATACAAAATTATATTAAATAAAAGTTTATTAAAATAATTTGAAAGGGTAATAATTGGCCCATTTCACCATTCTTGATGATGATATATAGTGAATACAATAAATGATCAATCAAATAATTTATTGAAATAATCTTGGAAGGGTATTAATTGGAGTTATGTGAATAGATAAGTGAAACTAGTTATAGTAGAAATTTTACTACTGAACACAATGTATTTTGGGATATGTATTTTAGGATATAATTTCATTTAAATGCACCACTTATATATATTCATAAAATCATGCATTTAATTGAAATTATATCTAGTTGTAAGTGATATCCTAAAATACATTGTAGGCACCAAATTTTTTACTATAACTAGTTTCACTTCTCCATTTGCATAACTCCAATTTAATAACTCCAGTTACTACCCTTAGTAATTGGAGTTATGCAAATGGATAAGTGAAATTATTTATAATAATAAAAAATTTTGCCTAGCACAATGTATTTTAGGATGACTTACAACTCTATAATTTCATAATGCATAAAATTATAGAATTGTAAGTCATATCTATAATTTCTACTAGGCCCACATCCTAAAATACATTGTTTTACACACCAAAATATATACTGTATCTAGCTTCACTTTTTGCAACAAGGGTTGGTGTTGGTGAGCTTTCCTTTTTTCATCAATGTTTACTAACTCTTTTTCTTAATATAAGTCTATCATAGATTTTAAGTAGCATAGGTTATATGGTTTAGTTTGTGTACAAAAAGGGTTTTTATTTTAAATCTAATATCTCATAGATTCTTCTATTTTTCAAAAATATAAAATTTGGTTCATATTGCCATATATTTCTAATTTTATTGGTATGGTCAACAAGAGAGCATTAGTTGGTCCAAACATTTTGGAAGAACCACCTCCTTGTGTTGCTACTAGTTCCAAATGATTTGGAAGAACCAAAAGGTTTGGAACAACTAATGCCCTCTTGTTGACCATGCCATATTTCTTTGTTATTTCATGAGCTACTCTATATTCTAATCTTTCTCGGAGGACAAAGCTAATCTCAACCCTACTATGGATATAAAATCTAAAACATTAATTCTTATTGTCTATAATTTTATCTTATTGTCTATAATTAATTACGATGAAATGAATCATAGATAGATAATAAAAATTAACTTGAACTAGATGTTAAGAGTCCAAGGTTGGGATTGAGAAAATTTAGAAGCTAGGATTTGGTTGGACTAGGAGACATATAGAACAAGGTATCCCTTTTGTCTTATCCCTTCATGAGTTCCTTGATTCTTCTTAATAAGAGAGATGATAAATAAAGGTGGAGAGTTGATTAAACTAGGAATTATTAAGTTAGTAAATGTTACAAGCTGACTTCTCCAATGTGATCTTGTGGGAGGAGGAGAAGGTGTTCTCTTAGAAGAAGGGTACTACAAAAATTGTATCCTTTTAGGTTGATTTTTGAATAAAGAAGGGTTTGGGATGATGACTTTTGTCTGGTTAAGATGAGATTTTTATAGTGGATGTGCTCCAAATCCTACCTTTACACCTGCCTCTACAATTTCCCTTTTTGAGCCTTTTTTAGGGATTTTTCAACCTTTTCTAATAGCTTTTTTGTTGATATAATTTTTTTATCTTATAAACTATGGGAGGCTCATTCATCTTCTTCATTTTCTTATCTTTTCTTTTACCCATTTTCTATTTATAAGCATCTAACCATTCCAAACCAAAATTTTGCACCTTTTGATTGATCAATGTTAAATATTTATCTTCAAGGACCATCCAATTAATTTTTAGCAAATAAATTCCATCTATATTTTATAGATCATAAGCTAGGTTTAATAGGTTGCCATTGTCAACTAGTTACTTTGGGATATCTTTCCCAATCCCTATATTTTTTTTCTGAATGTCACACCATGCCAATGACAACACACAAACTTCATCCATCATGCCTGGTAATCTTTATCTTCAAATAAACATCTACAACTATCCATTCATGCATGTGATACCAAGCAAATGCATGTGATCATATACAGGGATAATGAAAGCTATCTCACATACTTTTCACAAAATTTGATGAGTCCCTTCATGTACTCATCCTTATGGCTTGACAAAGTCTCTATAGGTGTTCATGCTTCATGGAGGTAAAAACTTGCAATGTTAGCTTCAAACACATTTCAACACTCAATCTATTTCAAATTCAAGTTATACAAACTCCTTTTTCTATTTTCAAAATTATTTTCATTGTTATCCCAAAAGTCTTCTATGCTCACATTGCATTTATGATTAGGGCCAAAAATATTTTTTCTTTACCATCAGGGTCATATCCTACCCTTGCATTCAATGTCTTGAAATTCAAGAAAAGTAACTCATATTCCAAATCTCGAGCACATACTATATTAGGAAAAGTGTAGTGGCCTGGAACAAAAGGAAATTGCATACCAAGCTTACATTTCTTAGTAAAATTCTTCTGAACTTCCAAAAATTTCCAAGTGAATTCTAGCAATATTACCTTGTTGCTATAAAACCTAGGAAGCAAGAAAGGAGCTCTTTAGGATTCAACATATCCTCTAACTTTTTAGTGCAATTGATTTACATTTTATCCTTTTCACTTTTGTTGAATCTTATGAGTTTTCCTAAGCATTTATAAGGGCAACAACAATCTAACTTGGACAAATTATCCTTGTAGAATTTCACTGCCAGAAGTTTAATTATGTTGTACTTGTAATTGGAATTCAAGGTTTTTTCTGCCACTATAGGATTACACAATTTCTAGGAATTTTCATGTTGAATAATGTCTGGGTGCATACCATGTAAGAGAGTCTCACTTTCTTAATGCTTTTTACATTCAAAAAAAAAGAAACAAAAAATTTATATTAAGACATTGCAAATGAATTCTTTTGAAAAGAAAATGTTGATTTCCAGACATTCACATGTGATTTTAAGGGTTTATAAATAAACCCTTCAAATCACATATGGAATCCCTTAATTAAAATTTATTATACAACCTTTTACAAAATGACATACATGCAAAGCAATATTTACACCAAATACTAGAGAATAATGAAAATCCCAAAAATTAAACCCTAACTTACAGTCGCACAAATACTTATCAAACAAATAGTTACAAACTAATTGGTTATAAAGAAAAACCAACACTTCAATTTAACCAAATCATTTGAAAGAACTGAATGCAAAAAACATGGCTTCAATTCCTCTTTGTAGACCTGGTCTAGGTATGTGCAAGATCATGATGGGCCAAAAAGTGGCAATATGATGGGTATGCGGCTGACGACTTTTTTTTTACCCAAAATTGATGAAACAAAAAGGGTTTTTAAAGGATATTCTTAGCTTTCCAGCAATATAAATTATGTTTTACTTTCAATTTAATAAGTAATTATTATTCATTTTCTATTTGACTATATCAAAACTGATTGATAGGTTGATTGAAAATATTCATAGCTTCAATGTATGACATTTTTTGAACTAAAGGAAATACATTCTATGCTTCCAAATACTATATACTGACAAAAAAAGAAAAATTGAATTTCATGAAGTTTTGACCCAAGCTAAGGTGGTCGATAAGAGCTTTATATTTTTCAAAAAGTTGTAATAAAATTTAATAAGTATCACATTGAAAATTACAAAAATATGTATCACATTAGACATGAGTTCATACTTTATATCTAAATATTATAAAAATACATTATTTTATTAAAGTTAGTATTAGATGCACCTTACTTCTCTCTCTTATTTTTCCTCGGAATTTTAATATCGATTGAAAATTTCAAATCTTCACCAAATAACTCTATTTTATTTTAAATAAACTTGTAAGCTGAACTAAATTCAATTTTCTATAGATTCTATTCTTACATATTTTTGAAATAATATAGATAACTTATTCAAACTTTTATGCCAAGTTGCCTAACTCTGGTTTTTTTGAATTTTTTGCCACTTAAGGGCTTATTTTTTTCCATGATGATCTTGCACATACCCTTCTTTGCTTGAGCTTCCTTTGGTCATAATTTCTTCAAGCGAACATGCAAAATGCCTACACCCAATCTTTTTTGTTTCTTTTTATATTCATAGCCTTTAGTTGAAAGGGATTAAACTAAGTAGTTTTTAGCCGAAACCTACTCAACCTAAATAATGAGACCATGTATGTGCCATGTTTTTGCAACGCGGTTTCAACCGAAACCGTTCCAGGTGAATCCCTTATAGCCAAAAATTGTTCAATGGAATTCATAAGATTGGCCCAAAGTGTGACATAGGTTTGTACTTTTACCCATTTGTATGATCATTTCCATAATCTTCTAAGAAGGATAAGAAAAGTATATAAGCAAAAAAGGGAAAAGATACTACATTGTGTAATGTAACTTTAATGCTCATACTTCATTCGGATCAAGGAATATTTAAAAGTAAATATACAAGATGAAATAATTAAACCCTTACTCACATGCTAGCTGAACTTCTCAATGCTTATCTCTGCTTCTTGATCAACTGACATTGTCACAGGTGCAAACTCCTCGCCAATTTGACTATCTTATTCTATGAACAACTTAAAAATAGATTCAAAAAAAAGGTCATAGACATATACTATAATGTATTAACTACAACTAATAGGCATGAAAAAAATAAATGACATTGCAATTTACCTATTTGGGTATGTGCAGGATCATCATGGAAAAAACAGGCCCTTAATTGGCAAAAAATTTAGAAAAATTAGAGTTAGACAACTTGAGGTAAAATTTGAATAAGTTATCTATATTATTTCAAAAATATCTAAGAATAGAATCTATAGAAAATTGAATGTAGTTTCTAAACTAATACTGTTTTTTTAAAAAAATATATATATATATTTAGTGAAAATTTGAAATTTCAATGCAACAAGACTTAAATCCTCGAAAAAATAAGTAGGTGTTTGTCTAACCACCTAACTGTAATAAAATGATAATATTTTTTATAATATTTTAGATATAAGTAGAGGACTCATGTCCCAATGTGATGCATATTTTTTGTAATTTTTTTCCAAGTAAATAATTAATTATTTATTTTTTATTACAACTTTTAAAAAATATAAAAACTTGAATGTTTGACCATCTTAACTTGGTCAAAACTTCATGAAATTCATTTTTTTCATTTTTTAATCCTATAGTATGTGAAGCATAGAATGTGACTCATGTTTTAGATTCAAAAAATGTGATACCATTTGAAAGCTATAGGTGTTTTTCAATCAACCTATCAATTAGGACTTTAGTCGTAATTCAAATAGAAAATGAATAATAATTATTTATTAAATTCAAAGTAAAGCATAATTTATATTGGTGGAAAGCTGAGAATCTCCTCCAAAAACCCATTTCGTTTCATCAATTTTGGGTAAAAAATTGTTGTTAACCACATAACCTACACATACCCATCATATTGCCACTTTTTGGCCCATTATGATCCTACACATACCCATTTTTTCCTTATACGTGGCCAATGATAGTATTTATGAATGTGCAAACTACTTTAGAACAAGGTTATTCACATTCTTTGTAGTAGCATATCAGTTTTTTACAACCGAGGCAAGTTTGCAATGAGTAAACAATCAACATAGACACTTGCAAAGTCAACATCAATTGCAAAAAACATTGTGCCATGTTTATGCACACACATGCATGTATCCATACACACACACATATGCATATATATGTATATGTATATATATGTGCAAATATAGCTATATATATATACATACATAGGTATATATGTCTACATTTATATACACATGCACATATATAAACAAATACATATACGTAAAAAAATATATGCATAGATCGACACATATATACACACACACACATACATACATATACACACATACATACATACGTACATAGATACATACATATATATATATACGCACACACACACACACACATATATATATACATGTTGCTAAATATATATACATATATATGTATAAATATGAACTCGTATTTATAGATGTATATGTGAGTGTATATATAAATGCATATTTAGTGATTTTATATCCAGACATTTTGCAATTACTTAGAGGTAATTTTCATTTTCATTTTATAGATGTCTTTGTGTTGGCTAGCAAAGAAGATGGCATTAATGAATTATGGTGTTAGGTCTTCTAATGAAGAATAGAGACTGATCCATAAAAGCATTGAAAGATAGGAAAGAATAGAGAATAAACCATAGGATGCAGCCATCAAGAAACAATAGACATTAACCCATAAGATGCAGAGATGTAAAAAACTATAAAACAACATTTTAAAAGATATAGGAAGTTACAAATGTCTGGTTTTTCCCTTCCAATACAATAGACATAAACTTTCTCAACAGGCACAAATTTCACTATCTCAATTCTTCTGCATAATTTAGAAATGGTTTAATCTCTGTTGTTCCCTATCAATCAATGTTCTTATAGATGAATCTCTATTTTTTGCAATTTTGTCATTTGTTCCTAATATTTTCATCTTTTTTTTGTATTTCTCTAATTCAAATCTATTTTGCTTTCAGGAAAGAGTGATAGAAATTGGAGGATGTCTATTTGTTCAAGATATTTATGATTTTCCATGGATCTTTAAGAAAATGAGAAAAACAATGCAAATAATACTTTGCTCAATAGATATAAAACATCACCCCATAACCCATTAATGATGGTTGCACTTTAGTCTACTCACAATAAAACATAAAATGATGATAATACATGCACATACATACATATATACAAATTTAGAAAAAGTGATTTTTTTCCTGCTTTTGCAATTTTGTGATTGGTGGGTGTAATTTTCCTCATGGTTTTTGAATTTTGTAAATATTTTTAATAATAATAATTATTGTAGCGTTCACATGAATAACTACTTCCATTCTCAGAGTTGTTTACTTCAAACAGTCTAAACTCAATACCATAATCCATTAATCGCAAGTGCACTTGAATCTATTTATAGCAAATGAAAATCACACTCCTGCAACTTAAATTACAAAATATAAATTTAATTACAAAAACATGAAAAGAAAAATTACGTTAAATTGACTGCGTATGAAACAAAACATGCATGTAACATAATTATTGCAACCTATACAACCTCGTTAATATTTACCAAATGATAATAACTAGATCAATTACATAAAATAGGATTATATAATTTGCAATTATTCTACAAGAAAAAATAAACTTGTATATTCTCTTACCTAGATTGCACAAAAGTTTACAATCTAGCTTTAGTTATGAAAATAGACATAAACCCTTTCAACAACAACAGGTTTAATGATTTTACACCCAAAAATTTTCCAATTACTTAGACCTAATATTCATTGTCATTTAACATATTCAAGTGCAGTTGTTATGCATGCATGCAAACAACAATCATTAACTCATAAGACACAACCATGCAGAAAAACCATAAAAAGGACATAGTAAAAGACATAAGAGCTTACAAATGCATGCATCAAGGTATTTTCATTCCAAATCATGGGTGGCAAAGAGATTGACATTAACGAGTTATGTTGTTACATGTTTAAGTCAACAACAAACACTAACCCATACAAGCAATCAATGATAACAAAGTATAGACATTAACACACAAAATAAAAACAACTAAAAATAGTACACATTAACCCATTAAATGCAAACATTCAAACCATAATAAAATGACACTATAAAAGGAATACCAAGTTACCAATGCCTCATTTGAACACACACAAATTTAATGATATTATGCCTAGATATTTTCCATTTACCTCAACCTAATTTTCATCACTATTTAATAAACTCAAGTGTAATTGCAATGCAATGGATGCATTCAAAAAATGCAAACAACAACAATATTTTTCAATTACTTGGGCCTAATTTTCATATTTCTTAAATAAATTCAGCTACCATTGCAATGCATGTGTGCCAAGGCAATACTACTTTCATTCTTAATCATTAAAAACACACTATCATGCTAGCTCCCTCAATGAACAATAAATAATAACCCATAAATACACTTAGGAAAACAATCTAAGAAAATGAGAAAACAACAAAACTAACACTTTTCTAAATAGGGTTTGAACTTCAAGCCCGAGAAATACTTCAACTACAAACAATTCTCATTTTCACCCAATAGATTGGAATGCAACTAGCTACTTCCATTCTTAATCATGGGTAGCAAAGAAACCCACATCAATGAATTATGGTGCTAACTATCTAACTCCACAATAGCCAACAACCAAACTAAGTAGCCCACAATTGCAAAAGACTGGAAAAGAAACACTAACCCACATTTACACTCATAGAAACAACCTAAGAAAATGGACAAACAACACAAAAAATACTTTTCCCAACATAATTAAAACTTCAAAACCAAGAAATATTTAATGAAGTGAAACTAAGTATTTCACTTGACAATAGAGACTAACCCATAAAGAATAGCCAAAAATCAATACATTCAAATGCACTTGCAATGCATGAGCACACACAGTGGAAATTAACCATAAAATACAAAGATACAAAAATAATAAAATGACACCAAAAAAAATCAAAGCGTAAAAGATAGAGTAACTTACAAAGGCCGCAACCCATAAAAGCAACCCATGATTGTAAAGGATGGAAAAAGAAAGACTAACCCATATTTACACTCATAGAAACAACTTGAGCAAATGGGGAAACAACAAAAAAAATACTTTTCCCAACACAATTAAAACTTCAAAACCAAGAAATATTTTTTAATGAAGTACAACTAAGTATTTCACTGCAAAACAGACACTAACCCATAAAGAATAGCCAACAAGTAATAAATTCAAATGCACTTGCAATGCATGGGTTCACATGGTGGAAATTAACCATAAAATGAAAAGATACAAAAAACAATAAAGTGACACTATAAAAGATATAGGAACTTATAAAGGCCACCTTTCTTGCTTCCAATCTAAGCAAACTAGAAGGAAAACAAAAAAATTATGAAGGCGACCTTTCTTGCTTCTAACACAGTAGATGAAAACCCTCCCAATGGACGCAAGCTTCAGCCTCATCAAACAACCTAACCCAATGAGTAAAAATTGTCGATAACAATTTACTCGACAGGCTTAATCCTTCACAACATAACCCATTAATGATGACTACACTCAAGTCTACTCACAATAAATGAGAATATGCAAATAGTAAATGCAAATGTACTACTAAAGAAACCACACATCCCCATAAAAATTCCATGGAAAGACACAAGTATACAAACAAACTCATGAAATATTTCCAATAGAAAAGCTCCCTAAAATAATAATTATTATTAAAAATATTTAGAAAATGTCAAAACCATGAGGAAAATTACACCTGAACCAATCAAAAAATTACAAAAATAGGAAATAAAATTTTCTTTTTCTAAATATTCCCTAAGCATAATCTAGACTTTAGCTTTATTTTCTAGTGTCCTTCCCAAAGCACAATTTTAATATGCAAGATTGAGGTGATAACATTAGTTTTATGCCTTATAAAGGCAGGGACTAATAAGATATGGACATGATGTCACTTGTAGTACAGATGAAATTCAAATAAAAGGTAAAGTCTAATTATGTCAAAGTATATAAATATAAGCTAAGGGGAGAATTTAGCCTGGAAACGACATAATAAATGCACCTATATAAAGTGGTTATTCTAAGGATTGAAATGTAATAGAAGAAATAGTCCAAAGTAATCAGTGTCCAAATTGGTTCAAATTTCTTATATGAAGAAGCTTTAAAGATGTTCCATTTATACCAGGGTAGAAATGTAAACTTGCCACTTCAATATATTAGACTTAAGTGTACAATAATAAAATGATTAACCATTTCATCGTTTAGTAAATATGTAATAGAAAAAGGTGCAAATATTTAAGTAAAACTAGAATTGAGAGAGAATATTATTTAAGAATGGGGGGTAAGCATTCAATCTTAAATTTGTAATAAAAGTCTGAACTTTGAATTTAAAATTCCTCTTTTTGTTGGTCGGTTGATGGGTTCTTTATTAAAAATATACTCTAGGCGAATTTCTCATGGCTAATATTATGAATTATTTCTAGAAATCAATAAGTATTGTTTGTATTATATTGACATTTAAATTATCTTTGGTTTTTCATATGTTCGTGAAATGTAGTTTTTTGGTTTTCCTTCTCATAAAGGCTCAAGTTCATTTTCCATTAAAATGTTTCTTATTGGTAAGTTAGAAATTATTACATTGGTGGTTTCAAAGGAAATAAATTTACTTCTAGACAAGGGCAATTTTTAAAATAGTGAACTCTTAGAGATGTTATTAAATCTTGTCATCGATAAAATTTTGAACTTAAAATACATAATGGTGGGGTCAGGTAAAAAAAAAGATCTCTTATTGATTTTAGGTGGTTCAACTTTTAGAGCATGTCATCTGGTCCATCAACCTAGGAAAGTTAAATTGATGAATTGAAAATGTAAGCATTAGTAACAATTTTGGTTTAATACCTTGAAAACTTGGTTGGGCCTCAACTTGAAGGTTAGTGTATGTTTCTTATATACCATTTATTTTCTTATCACTTTTAGACTCTTTATAGTTAAGCTTGAACAATACAACAACATGTTCTTTCATTGCAAATTAAAAGATCAATTTAAAGCTAGGAAGTTAATTAGGAATGTTTGTAATGCAAAAATTTTAAGGAGTAAGTTGGCTAAGGCTCTATGTCTTACCACTGATTAGAAAAAAGTAAGCCAAAAATGAAGAGATGTCTGAGATAACTCGATTTGCATTTTGAGTGTTGTAGGTTGAAAATTTTTGTTAGTTACTTTTGTTTAAGCTTGGAAAAATTGTGGTTATGACAATAATCAAATTGTTGCTTCAATTTACCATACAAAGATCGAGAAAAAATGACATAAGAATTTATAGGCTCATGATTTATCCAATACATCAAGTCAAAGTCCTTCAAGTGACTTTCAATCCCATGTTTATATAATATGATTTAAGAATGAAATAGCCAAATCGAGAAATCATTGTATAGAAGTAGGAGACACAAATTAAAACTATTGTATATCATAGTCATTTAAGTTCCATGGAAATAACTTGGATAAGATCTTGTAATCATGTACAAAATATTTCAATGTAGGCATGAAATATTAAATATTAGAACTTGGGTTTCCAAGTTTCATTATACAATTTAAATCTAAGGGCTATGAAATCCAAAAGAAATTGATTTGGTGGAAAATAGTGTTCACCAAAATGAATCAATAAGGTGATGAACCAATAATTTTTTCCACACTAATCATTTGCAATTATAAGAGCCAAAAGATTCAAATAACATTTAGAAATGATACATGTAGACACTTAAATAATCATGATTGATACTATACATCTTATTCTAAATAACTAACACCATTTCCTCCTAAATCACTTCAAACTAACCAATTAATTAAACATTTGGTATTATTTAGTTAATTTTGATTAATTTTCACTATTAATCAAATAAATTACTTTCTTAAATTAATTCACCTTCTTCTGACTAATGTTCATCCTATTTAATTAAATAAAATAATTTAATTAAATCCTCCTAAAGTCCTTTCATTTGATTAAATAAATCAAATGTCATAAATCCCCTAACTACTCAAGTTGATTAATTATGAATTAATTAACTCTAATTTGTCCCTAATCATCATTACCCATTTCTCTAGCTTTTAACTTCAACAAAGTTAAATCAACCCATGGTCAACTAACTAGGTTGCACATGAAATTCATTTCTTTTAATTATCTAATTACCTTATTTATCCTCACAATGACATATTCCTAGGAATATTCCTCCCAACCACCCCCTCATTTAATTTCCCTCCAAAAATCTCTTACACACCCATAAATACCTCTTACAAAGGAATTTACTCCCTCTTACATGCCGTCTAGTCTCTTACAAGGGCATTAACCTCTCTTACATTCTCAACAACAATTTTTCACACCCTCAACCATATGCATTCAACCCTCTTCTGTAACGCCTGCCGTGCAAACCCCAGAGAACTCAAAAAGGCAAATTTTTTTTTTTTTTTAAAAAGCAATTAAATTAACTTACAATACATTACCCATAATCACATAACATAATACATCACATTAACTCACTTAGTTCTCTGGGGCACGCGAGGTTACATTGCAACCACAAAACGGAAATAAAAGATAATGATAAACCATGTAACCCATTACAATAATATAAACATGAATAAATGTGCTTCCATAAACCAAGAGCAATTATATTCAGGTACGACATAATACAATCATATGAGTCTCATCAAATAATTACATTGATTCCTAACTATTACATCTTTGCAATAATGTTACATTACAATCTTTAATATAATAATTACAATGAAATTCCCAAACAATTGGGATGATACAATTTACAATAAATGCTGAATAACAAGGTGAACACTGGCGCAACTCCAACTGCGGAAAAGCTGCGATCAAAGGATGCTGATGGGGAACCCAACGGGTGCGGAGCACGTTCCACCCAACCATGTGAATTAAAGATAACTCACCCCCCGTGCTCAGAGGTGACAATGAAGTGAACTCGACCATGATTGCCAAACCGACTCCATGACAACAAGGTACAAACTTAAATACAATTCAGAGAACACAAATAAACCAAGCAATGACATTAACAAGCCACCAAAGAATGCTCATAAAAACTAGTACAAGAGTCCAAATCAACAATATGAATACAAGCTAAAGAAACTGATACAACATCCAAGTCCAAAATACATGTCCAGAGGCAAGGCAACAAGGCAAAAAAGGAAGTCTAGTGGAGAGTGTCATCGCACAACTCTCATGGGATCTCCTGGCTCTTCCTCCAACTTGAGGCGCCGGCACCCATCTATGGATCTCCTGGCTCTTCCTCCTGCATGAGGCGCCGGCACCATAGGGTAGCTCGTGCGGAGTCAATAACCTCTCATGAAGACGAGATCATGACTTTGCCGACCACGGCCTTCTCAATCTATCATTAGTCTATGATAGCCCTAATGCATACATGAGGAATCCAATTTCTTTTATCTTGAGTGGTTTACTACCCATCCCCCTAATTTTATTTTTAAGTTATCACTTGTTTAACTACTCTTCGTAGGTTCTCCTATGCACTTCCTCTTAACCGAGGCGCCGGCCCCCACGAAGAGCCACTCTCCCCAAGACTCTTAACAGAAAATTGAAACAAGACAAGGGTTGAACTTCAACAATTAAGCATGATATCCAAAACAAGTACAAGCGAGGCATTAACCCTCTCACAACAAAACGGAACCAAAAGGTTTCAACAAACGTTCAACCCCTCTAAACAAGAACTATAAGTTTTCAACTCCAAAAATAAAATTCAAAACGAGATTAACATCCAAGATTAAACCAGCCTCTGGAACAAAGGTTTCAAGCCTACAACCGGGTTCCCACACCGACATTAGAACCAACACAAAACAAAGGGAACTACGCATAATTCCATGAATTTTAAAGAAAACACTATACATCTTTATTCAAGCAAATAAGACAAGAACATTACATTTACTCATGATCGATTATTAAATTTGTAAAAAGAAAAGGTCAATTACTATATACAATAATACTTTAACTTTATTATAATAAATTCAATAACCTTCTATTTCTACAACAAAGAATATTTCTATTAAAAGAAACTATTCATTTATTTATTTATTAAATTACTATCTCACTTATTATAAAATTATTCCCCTTCATATATTTAAAATAGTACATCATAATTTATTCTCTGTTTATATATATCGAATATCTGTATATATAAAAATAAAAACACATCCAGATTTATATATATACATATATATATAACTATATATATATATATATTTATATATATAAATTTTCATAAACAAAATTTAAAAAAAACGAATCATAATTAATATGGACGAATCAAAATAACTAATAAAAAATTATATTTGAAACAAATGACAAAAGTGAAAGAAAGGCAGCGGTCAAGGGCTGCCGGCGCAGTCCTTGCAAGGATCGGCTTCATCAAGTAAATTCTAGGGATCGTGACACAAGAGTCCTTGGATCATTGTACCTGGCAGCCTAAGGTCACATACAAGACTCCAAATTCTTGGGATCGCTGTGGTGGCACTACCACCGCGACATAACTAGGGTACTTGGGCCACCACCCCCAAGCCCTTTAATTTTTTTGCAAGCATAAATTTTATATATGTATTTTTTATGTGCAATTTTTTAAAAAACACATTTCATATATTTTTTTTTTGTATTAAAAATATGAAGTCCGTCCTTGCAGGTACGGACGCCGACACGGTTCGGCCTAAAACAAAAATTTTAAAAAGGTAACATTACAGTGCAGAGAGATGATTCAAAATAAAATTTCAATCAACCTTAATAATATATTTATTTATTTGTAAACCCCATAATAAACAGGGAAAGAATAAATTAAAAAATTGCAGAACAAAGATGAAATATATATATATATATTTTTGCAACAGATAAACAGGGTAAACAGATTTTTCTTTCACAACAGCAGATTTTTTTTCATTTATCTCAAACAACAATTTGTTATATATATATATTTTTTAAATCATTTGGAAACCCAGAAAATTTATTTGAGAACATATATTTTTTTTTTTTTTTCTAATTTGTTGAAAACCTGGATTCTTCCCCAAATTGATTGAGACTCATATTTTCCTCAAACCATTGATAAACTGGATTTTCCCCAAGTTATTTAATACCCTGATTTTTTGAAATAAAAATAGAGCTTTTCCTAAATCAATTCGAAACCTAGATTTTTGTAGAAAAACAGATTTTTTTCTAAATCAATTTGAAACCTAGATTTTTGTAGAAAAACAGATTTTGCAAATTGAACAGATTTTTCCAACAAAACAGTTTTTTTGCAATAAAACAGATTTTTTTGCAATAAAACAGATTTTCCTATAAGTTGATTGAGATTTTAAGCAAGAAAAGGAAAGAGGGGTTTTATTTGGAACCTGGTCTCCTTCTTGCTGATTTGTGATGAAGTCCTTGCTCCAACCAGCCCCTTCGAACGGCTTCCCCAAAAAAACTCTGTTTTTCCACCTCCTCTTCCTCTTCTCCTCTGCTTTTTGACAGATTCTCCCCCAAAGCTTTCCAGCACAATCTCCTTCTTTTTTCTTTTTTTTTTCAAATTCCCAATTTCTAAAAAAAAATTGCAATAATGTTTTTCCAGCAAAAGAATCCCCTTCCTCCTATTTCGAAAACCCACTATATTATTTCCTCTTGCATGCACCCAACCACCATTTTCTAAAAACAACATTCCAATTTCTCCATTTTCCAAATTATTATATTCTTATTATTATTATTTTAAAACCCCCATTTTGACAGCCTTGCATGCACAAGAAATTCAAATTTATTTATTTATTTTATTCTTAATTTTCCACCTGGCAAATTTATTTACATTTGACAAATCACCATTTACTATTTAATAAAACACATGGCTTTTCACCAAAATAACAATTTAAATATTTTGAATACAAATTAATCTAATTTTAATCAACAATTTTTAAATTGAAACATCACAACACATAAACTACCAACAGTAACATAACACAACTACAACCACAAAACATGACAACTACTGAACATACAAAACCATGCAACCAGTCGGTCTGACATCATGGAACGGGCAAACTTCATTGACACCTCTGTATCAACTTTGTACCGTTGGGTTATTTGTGCTCGCCCTGTCCTGCCGAAGCAGGTGGAATCGAGACTATGTACCTGCAATTCCTGCATACAAACGAAGTTGCGTACATGTGCATATATATACATAAATCAAAGCATTGTGTTGTGAGAAGGAATCGCAGCGTAACAGAGCACTCGCAATGAGTGATGCTACACTGTCCTTCATCACGTCTATTCTAACAATTATAATATGATTGATAAAAATAACATTCCTAATACTAACAATTCATCTCATGGCATAATCTATTGAATCATCACATCATAACATGAATATGAAAATCAACTAACATCTCCAACCACAATGTCATATAAAATAATCATGTCCACAAAAGAGTAACAGCATCATCAAATGTCTAACTAACCAATCACACCAAACAGTATCACCATAGTATCAATGTATCAAAGTATCAAATCAAAGCATAAACTAATGAGTCCAACTAGCAACTAGGAGGGTTATTACATCCTCCCCCCCTTAAATTCGGCTTACTCCTGTAAGCCAGAAAACAAGTAAGGGTAGGATTCTCTAATACGGGAAGCATCCTCCCATGTCGCTAAAGTCTCATCATTGGGGTCCCACTGGACCCTCACCTGCTCAATATCCCTGCCTCTGAGAACGAGTCTCCGGTGCTGCACCACGGCCACGGGCTCTAGAGCTAGCTGCCCGTCCTCGACCTGTAGAGCATTCCAATCAAGTACATGAGTAACATCAAGAAAATAAGGCCTAAGAACAGAAACATGAAACACATCGTGAATCCGCGACAGACTGGGTGGCAAGGCCAGGCGATAGGCAACAGGACCAATACGCTCTAACACCTCGAACGGACCCACAAAACGGGGTGCAAGCTTAGAACCCTTTCCATAACGAATAGGGCTCTTCCGAGGACGAACTCGGAGAAACACTCGATCACCTACTGCAAACTGCCGATCAACTCTGTGTGCATCAGCAAACTTCTTCTGCCTGTCCTGAGCTGCTACAAGATGCTCTCGGATGCGAGCTACCTGCTGCTCCATATCACGAAGCATCTCAGGTCCAAGAAGAACCCTGTCCTCCAATCGATCCCAGCTCAAAGGGGTACGACAAGGACGACCATACAAAGCCTGGAAAGGAGCCATGCCAATCGAACTATGATAACCATTGTTATAGGCAAACTCAACCAAATGCAGATAATCTTCCCAACGAGATTGTTGGTCCATGACATACATGCGAAGCATATCCTCAAGCACCTGATTAACTCTCTCAGTCTGACCATCTGTCTCAGGATGGTAGGCAGAACTAAAATTCAACTTAGTCCCTAAGGACCGCTGCAAAGATGTCCATAAAGCAGATGTGAATACCGGATCTCTATCAGAAATAATCCTGCGCGGTATCCCATGCAATCGAACAATGTCTTCCATGAACACCCTAGCCACCACTGAAGCAGTATAGGAAGATCGAATGGGAGAGAAATGGGCTACCTTGGTCAACCTATCAACAGTGACCATGATAGCGTCGTGTCGCCTGGAAGACATAGGCAACCCGACAATGAAATCCATAGAAATAATGTCCCACTTCCACTCCGGAACAAGATGAGGCTGCAACAAACCTGCTGGATGGTGATGCTCGGCCTTAACTCTCTGACATTCCAGACACCTAGCCACAAAATCAGCAATGTCACGCTTCATCCCAGCCCAAAAATATAGTGAGCGAAGATCAGCGTACATTTTCTTAACCCCTGGGTGCCGAATAAGGAGCTCTATGAGCTTCGGTCAAGATTAGGGTACGAAGACCCTCTGCAGGAGGTACATACATTCGGCCTCCATAATGCAAAACACCATCGGAATCCAAAGAGTACCCAGAAAATTTGCCTTCCAAAGCTCTGCCTGACTCAATCTCTGATTTCACTGCTTGATACCAATCATCTGAAGAGAGAGCTGTAAGGATCTGACTTTTCAAATCAACCTCAAGAGCCAAAGCAGAAATCTCATGCTTGCGTCTACTCAACGCATCTGCCACCACATTCTCTTTGCCCTGAATATACTTCACCTCAAAATCATATTCGCACAAGAATTCCATCCACCTTCTCTGCCTTGCATTTAGGTTCGGCTGCGTAAAGATGTACTGCAGACTACGATGATCCGTATGCAACTCGAACTGATGACCAAGGAGAAAGTGTCGCCACCTTACTAAGGCATGCACAACTGCAGCTAACTCCAAGTCATGAGTGGGGTAATTGAGTTCATGATCCTTAAGCTTTCGTGATTCATAAGCAATCACTCGCCCCTCCTGCATCAACACAGCCCCTAAGCCTTCCAATGAAGCATCAGTACACACAACAAAATCACCTGATGGATTAGGAACTGCTAAGATTGGAGCACTAGTTAGCTTGTCCTTCAAGGTCTGGAAAGCCAACTGACACTGCTCGGACCAAAGAAACTTCTTTCCCTTTCTCTGCAAGGAAGTGATAGGATGAGCCAACTTAGAAAACCCTTGGACAAAACGCCTATAGTACCCTGCAAGCCCCATGAAGCTGCGAATTTCAGAGACATTTGTGGGTGCGGGCCAATCCACAATAGCTTGGATCTTTGCAGGATCAACCGAAATTCCCTCACCAGAAATCACATGGCCCAAATACTGAACTTCGGTTTTATAGAATTCACATTTCTTGAGATTGGCAAACAACTGATTACTCCTTAAGCATTGCAACACCTGCCTTAGATGCTCCTCATGTTCCTCCATAGACCTAGAATAAATCAGAATGTCATCAAGAAACACAAGGACGAATCTATCCAAGAAAGTTCTGAACACTCCATTCATTAGGCTCATAAAGACTGAAGGTGCATTCGTCAACCCGAACGGCACCACAGTAAACTCATAATGTCCATACCGGGTACGAAATGTTGTTTTATGAATGTCTGGATCAGCAATCCTCAACTGATGATATCCTGACTTGAGATCAATCTTAGAGAACACCTTTGCCCCTTTTATCTGATCGAAAAGATCATCAATTCTGGGTAATGGATATCGGTTCTTCACTGTTACCTTGTTCAACTGCCTGTAGTCAATACACAAGCGAAGAGAACCATCCTTCTTTTTCACAAAAATCACAGGTGCTCCCCAAGGAGAAACACTTGGGCGGATAAAGCCCTTAGCCAACAACTCTTCCAGCTGCAACCGGAGTTCCTGAAGTTCCTGCGTTGTCATCCGATATGGAGCTCGAGATATTGGCTCAGCTCCAGGTACCAAATCAATCCTGAAGTCTATATCACGCTTAGGTGGCATACCAGGTATCTCTTCTGGAAACACATCAGAAAACTCCTTAAGGAGAGGGTATTGTTCCAAAGACACCCCTTGACTATCCTCTGACTCCAAGTCACTCAAAGATACAGCAAAGAGCTGACAACCCTGTCGAAAGTACCTTTTGAGCTGCATGGCAGAGATCATTCGCAAAGAAACGGGTTTTTGAACACCCACGATTTCCACCTCCTTTCCAGAATCATCAAGGCACCGCACCGCTTTACGGCGACAATCAATTATAGCACGGTGTGCACTCAACCAGTCCATGCCCAAGACAACATCATATGAGCCAAGTGGAAGGATTCTGAGGTTTACTTTAGTTGACAAAGCCCCTATACTCAAGCTACAATCCTGCACAAGCTTCTCTACAACAAGCTTTGACCCTGAAGCCAATTCAACTTGCCATTTCTCGCCTTGACTAGTTGCCACCAGTCCACATCGCTCAACCACAAGAGGAGATATAAAGGAATCAGATGCACCGGAATCAAAAAGTATAGAAATGCTAGTATCATGTAACACACATGAAGTCTCAATGACGGTGCTCTGGTGGTCTGCCTGTCGATTATCCACTGCAGCAAATACACGATGAGACCTCCCTGCATCACCTACTGTCGGCTCTGAACCAACTGGCCTCTGATTAAAACCTGAAGTGCTCTTCTGAGGACACAATCTGGCAATGTGCCCCTGCTGCCCACAAGAGTAACACCCAGTACCCCTGCCAAAACCTCTGCCCCCTGATGGAGCATTTGACTGCTGAAAGCTCCCATGACTCGGCACTGACTGAATACTAGGTGTAGGCTGTGCAAAATGTTCCTGTCGAACTTGGTTCATGTTCCTGTTCTGATCCTTGCGAAACTGTGAATTGCCACTCTGAGGAGATTGGAAGTTCTTCTGTTTTGACTGCTACTGCTGAGGCTGTTGCTGCTGATGACCCCCTTTTGAGGGTTGAAACTTGTTTCTGGAAGATCCTGCTCCCTGAGACTGACCCCCATGAGTGCTAAAACCCTGAGTAGGTGCACTGCCAATCTGCACTCCAATGTGACCACCCAAGGCCATGGCCAAATTCTCCTCCACCAAGCGAGCCTTCTCAACTGCCATTTCCATTGTCTTCGGCTCGAAGACTCGCACTCCACCACTGATGCGTGCATTAAGGCCCCGAACAAAGTGTTGAACCAACATACCCTCATCGTGGCTAATCCCTGCATACTGCTTCAACTCATAGAAGCGTCGCTCATACTGTTCCACTGACATAGACAACTGCTTGAGATCATGAAACTCGTCAGCCTTGCGTTGCCTCCAATGGTCTGAGAGAAAACGAGCCCTGAACCTATCCAAGAATAATTCCCAGGTGACCATACTGATATCAAGGTGCAATTTTTGTTCCTCAAGACGCCACCAAGTGGATGCGAAGCCTCGCAAATGCATAACCGCGCACCGAGCCTTGGTATTGCTACCATAAGGGTGCATGGCGAAGCAACGATCTAAGTCAATTAGCCAAGTTTCAGCCTCTAGTCCACCTCCTGAACCATCAAATGTCGGTGGGTGAGCTCTCAACAAATCCCTCATATGGCCTGCTAAA
>VDFB02035702.1:0-44502 GCA_007258455.2 Sequoia sempervirens | reverse complement strand
AAGATTTCTTTTGATTCGTGGTACAAACAAGACATCACTCAGATGAAGAGGGATGCCAAAATCTAGATGAAGAGAGGTGGTCCTAGCTCCTTTTACGGAATAACAAGCATCATCTCCGATTATCACTTGCAAGTTGGTTTCTCTTTCTATCAAGTCTGAAAGATGCTCTCGATATCCTGTAATGTGTCGTGAAGCACCACTATCAATCAACCAAGTGTCACTGTCCGTTGGAACATTGCTTGAAAGAGTGGAGATGAATAGAAATCCCCCTGAGTTATCTCTAGATTCCTTTTGAGGTGACGCATTATCAACATTTGCAGTAGAAGCATGTTGCTTTGGTTTTGATATGCAATCTCGAGCATAGTGACCATACATGTCACACTTGAAACATTGAATGTGAGAGAGATCCTTCTTCTTCTTTGGTTTAGGAACAAAATATGATTTTCTGTCTCTATTCCTCTTGAAATTTCCTTTTCTCCCTTCTCTTTCTTTCCTTTTGGAAGTTTGAGCAGCAAGGACATGATTTTCTTCATTATGAGAGCTTCGCCCATTTCCTCTTGCTGCCAATCTGGATTCCTCTTGAATGCAATCAGCTTGAAGATGATCAAACTTGGGCAATTTAGATCTTCCACTAATGCTTTGGATAAAGGGCTCCCAAGATTGAGGAAGACCATTCAGTGCCAACATAACCAGGTCTCTATCTTCAACTATATCTCCAATGGCACATAGCTGATCTCTCAACTCAGCGATCTTCATGAAGAAGGAGATGACTGAATCTCCTTTAGCCATTTTTATATGATGGAGCTGTTGTCTCAAGGCAAGAGCTCTGCTGGTATTGTTGATCTCATGCAATCCTTGTAGAGTCTCAAACATGTCTTTGGCTGTCTTCATCTTGGAGATAATTGGCACTAGATGATCCTTCACGGAGTCTATCAAGATCTTCCTAGTCTTCGTGCCATTCTTCTTCCATTGAGTTTTCTCAGCATCATCGGATGGCTCGGGCACATCATTTTCCACAAAGTCTAGAAGATCATTTTCTTCTAGTGCAATAAGAACTCGGAACTTCCATGAGGTGAAATTTGATGCACCATCAAGCCTATCTTCGACCTTGACTCCGTTCACCATCTTCGATACTTAGATAGACTGCCCTAGATAAGAAGAAGACTTCGTTGCTTAAACAAATCTGATCTAATCTGATCTTGCTTAAACCCGCTCTGATACCATGTTAGTTTTAGACCAGAAATGAAGATAAGTAGAAATACAAAATGATGAACAATCAAACACAGCAAATACCTTGGGAAAACCACCCTTCTCGAGGGAGAAAAACCTAGCCAAAATATATCTCTTATATAGAAATCTGCTTACAACTTGGCCCAAACACAAGGCCGATCTGATGAATGAAAAGATAGCACCTCTCCAAGATGTGAATATTCAAACAAATATGATTTCTCCTTGATATCGATCTGCTGCAAATGTGCGAACTCCTCCTTGAGGTGCGAATTGATTTTAATGAATAAATTAATGATCAAATGAATGATCATTGCCTTGTATAAATACAAAGCAAGGCGACTCTTCATATGCGTCGGCCTCATTTAGAAAACAATGTGACTTTTCATTTGGGTCGGCTTCATAAAAAATAAATTAATATTTATAGCAAGTCCGACTTGCTTTTATTTATCCTTCATTTATTATTTAAATTTGGGAGAAGGATATCTCCCGCCGCTATAACGTCAACACAAATAAACTCTCACGTTCTGATCCTCATATGCTGTTGTATATGTCATACATCTCTTTATCTTACTCACACACTTTCACATATGGATCTGCATCTTCAAGCCTCTCATACAAATCTGGATAAGATAGTCTCCTTAATTCTTTGTATGATGATTGATTTATCTTGTATCGCATACCCTTATTTCCCTGATTTATTCAATTGTTGTGTATGCCCCTATGGATGATTACTGGCTGCTCCTCTAGAGCTGTCCAAATCTGAAAATGAATATTTAAATCTGCCTAACCTCCTTGAAGGTCCCTCCCTTGAATTTAGCCATCCTTTATATATCATTTGAACAGGTTCGATGTGAGAGGTTGTGTTGTTTGAATGGTAATGTCTTCTGCTCACCACCATTCAACGCTACCTTTGGTTGCCTTAATTGCTACCCTTAAATGCATTCGTTAGCTCTAAATTATAAACTGCTTCTCCTTTAATACATCGCAGCCTTCAAATCACAATTCTATTATAGTCCGATCAAGAGTTATCCTCACCCTTAGGGACGTGTCTTTTGACATCTTTGCTTTGTAGCTAATGATCTTGTAACTAATGATTATCATTCATAAATTAAGCTTTCTCATTAATGTGTCCTTTTGACATTGCTATCCATCCAGAACGCCACTGATGTTTCCCGTGATATGCTCCGGAAGACCCATGCTTGTGTACAACAATTCTTATTATTACATATGCCCGAAATTCCATCTCCCGTGCTCTATAGGTATTGGCGCCAGACCGACTCTATGTTGGAGATAATAATACTAAACTCCGATGTTTCCAATTGCAAATACTTACGCAACGATGAGGATGAAATGCTCGATGAGATAATAAAATCCCATGTCCGATGTCTATCCTCCAAATCTATTCCCTCTGCAATCCTCCAATCGCTGTAGCCTTAAAGATAGTATTAAGGAATATACCTTTTAGTGGATATGATTCAAAAGTTATCCCCTATGTATTGCTGGAGATCTCTTCCCTCCAATCATATTTCTTTCTTATCCTCCTATATTCTTATGATCGCTGCCTTATAATAGTCTTAATCAAATCGACTTCCGCAAATCTTTTGGCAATTGTGATCCAGTTCATGTAGAGTGGATCTTCGATAACATTTAGAGTCAATGTTCGTTAAAATCTGATCGTTTTTGTATTGCAAGAATCGCTAGAAGCCCATGATATTACTATTGTGTGTGATGACAATGATTCTACATTGAAGGAGAATATAAGCTTTTCTCATTTGCTTCTTGTTGTGAAACGGAGGAGCACAATGAGTCAGTCGATAGCTGATGATCTCGATACTACAATTGTTGATTGTGGCATTGAGGACAATTCAGAGTCAATGAAGATGTTTGATAAGGCACACACTCCATAAACCGTTCATCAACCGCTCAGGAAATAAGAGATATGCCTCCTCGATTTATTGCGATGACCATAGATTGGTTTGCATATGGGATAAAGTGGCGGTAATAATATTCAAAGAAATGGATATTGGCGGTGCCAATTAAACCCGGTGGCTCAAAGAGTATACTTGGCTTGGAAAATTCCACGTGACTATCTTTGATGGTGGATTCCAGGAGATGGCGTATATTGTAATGTCCCTAATATTATATTTTATGACTATAATTATCATTATAATGGTTGTAATATTATTATATATTATATGTTTCTTTTTCTTAGTATCATATCTATAAGGTTAATATCTATATTTTAATATCGATAATATGATACTTATAATTATAATATTGTCTTTGACAATTATAATTATATCGAATGGATAATATCCTCAATATGTATTTCGTTATTTTTAATGTCACGATCTCGGGGACATGACATATACTGATTCACCCCCCCACTCAGTAAAATTGTGTGCTTATCAATTGGCTTAATCTTTGGACATCGTATCAACAAACCCTAAATTTGTAGAGTTGAGCACTTGTGTTCACCTATTGGATTTGAGTACGAAACCCTTAGGTTTTGGAGATTACTGGACAAAACCCCATTGGTTTCTTGGGTTTTGGAGGATGAAACTCCTTTGGATTTCTAAGGGCAACTTCACACAGAGGTTGCATTTGCACTTGAAGCTTATTGGATTTCTTCAACATTTTGTATATTCTTTTGAATATATTTGTGATCATTGTAATCTTTGTTATTCATAAACAACTGAAGCAACAAATCTTTAAAAATCATTAAATGAACTCTTTGAATGAAATACTTTGTTCCAACTAGTTTATATCAACAAATTTATATGAATGCACGATGTGGGGTTTTAAGATTTAATCATTTTGGTTGAAACTCAATACAAAATTTTAGATTTTAGTGTTTTTTACCATAGATGGTATACTCGACAAATACTCACCAACTTTTTTTCATGTCAAGTAATCGCTAGAATTACTCGCTAGGAAAACTCACCGAGTTTCTGGTGAGTACTCGCTGATTTTTTTGCCACCATCCCTGAGCCGCATTTGCAGTGGATTTTGTGGGAGTTTCTCTGCACACAATCCATGGTTCATAAATGCAAGTATGGCAAGGGGTTTTGGGGAGATCCCCACGCTACAAATCAAGGATTTTTATGTAGATTTGTCATATTTTTGTGAGGGTTTGTGGCTAGGGTTTCTTCTCTGCCATGTGCCCTATCTTTTCTAGTGCCCAACAAATGAATAAAAGGATTTTAAGCCTCTTTGTCAAGGGTGGATCTTCCCTTAGTTCTCTATGGAGTCTTATTCATTATTTGCATTTATGATACTATAACGGGCTCCATGCCTCTGAATCAATAAAGTTGCTCTATTTTCACCTCTTCTCAGTTTTTATGTGTTTTGTAAAATCTTTTTACCTTCATGTCTGAATGAATGTTAATAATTTTCTGGATATGTATGTTGTGTGAAACTTGTTTGCAAGATCTATTTGTGGATTTTCCTTCTTTCCCTTTTAATGCTTGTCAAACCTTGACCTTCATACATACTTCTAGGAGTTGGTATAACAGAGACTTGTGTGAGTCTTTCTGGTGGCTTTCTTTGATTCTTTGTGTTGTAGTAAGTAGGAATTAACGCCACTTAGTCTAGTTGCATCACCACCCTTTTCCTTTTTATGCATTCCTTCTTATCCTTTTCCCTAGAGAGTCAGTAGAATAGGATTAGTTGTAGGATTATTTAGTGTTGGGTTGGGTCAATATTGTTGCATCTAGGTTAGAGAGGAAGCTGGCCTTCTTTGGAGGTTTGATCTCATTTGCAAGGTCCCACACCTTGAGATCATTCCCACGTCTCCCTGGAATGCTAAACAATAGTCTCAACAAGGGTGCAATCCAAGTGACAACAATTTTTCAGCAAGGGGAAGTCAATGGTGTATAAAAACGATGGATTGTCATGATGAATGTAATTGAATGAAAAACTTATTTTAATTTGATCTCCAACCCATTTGACTTGTGATTTTTCAGCTCACCATTGTTTCCATTCTCGACATTGTAAAAATACCCTTCACTTAATACAAGCTCACAAGTATTTTCCATACCTATTGTTCTTCTACAACTTGCCCAATTTATTTGGCATGAAGCTTTTTGTTATATATTATTGTTTTCCATACCTCTTTTAACTCCAAGGAGACAATAAATGTTCTAACTCACTCTAGAATCCTTGATTGCTATGGGAATTATCTTAAAGGAAATTTCTTAAAACTTTAGCAAACTATCATAAGTTGCTTTGGAGGGAGCATCATATGAAAGCTACTAGACATGTGTGTAGCAACTAAAATGTTAGAAAAAAATTGATTTTGGCTATCAAATGCTGCATTTAGAGACATATTAAGACACCAATTTAACTATTTGCAAAGCATAAGTCCAAAGTTTAGATGAGAAGCATTGGAATGCATAAGGGATGACTATGACATTACATATGTGAGTTAATGGATTGCATGCCTCCCAAGAGTGTGAGGAAGGATTCATTAGCAAATTTGCTGTTTGATTGAATGAGATTGTTTATGTAACAAAACATTGAAAGGGTTTGTAGGCTAGAAGATAACTGAAAGCTTCATTAACAAGCTCATAGAGGGAATGGGCAATTGTGCATGTTTGCCTGATAGAATGGTAAAGAAAAATTAAAAAAATTGGTAAGGTAGGTCTAAGTTTTTTCAAAATTGCTTAAACAACAGAGATGAAGGGCTAGACCCTAAATCTTGAAGCATTGCTAAAATAAAAGGTTAGTTAATCCTATCATAGGCATATTATCAGATTGAATTCTAATGAAGATGTTGTATTGGCCTAGGGCTTTATCTTGATTTGTACCCTCCCATAGAGCAATAATATTATCAAGGATTTATTTACTCTCAATGCAACTTGTTTGTTTAGGTCCAAGTATGACATGTAAAACACGGTGGAGATGAAAAGAAAGGGCTTTAGCGACAATTTTGTTTAAGACATTAAGTAACATGATCTACAGCCAACTTGTAATTAGCTGGGGATAATTAGCATTCGACATGCATTTATACTTCCTTTGTAGTAATATTGCCTAGGAATTTAGTGTGCAAACATGCATAAGTTCTTGACCTGCAAAGTGCCAACAAGACTTGTAATATTCACAAGGAAATTGGTCTAACCCCAATGCCTTGTCTGCCTTGTCATTGGGCACATGCTTAAAAACTGCATGGAGCTCACCCAAAGATAAATGGTTGTCATCAGGGTAAGATTGTTAGAGACATCACCTGGACATTGTTTCAAAGCTTGCTTCCTCTCTAGAGCTACCACTTGGGATTCAATAACCATTTTGCAATTCCCCACAAAGGCATTGGCTATATCAGACAACTATTTGAACAGCTATGAACAAATTTTAATATTTTATGTGTTAAATGTCTTAGGTGAGTGCTTGGCTTGAAGGGTTTCAAAAATTACTTCTGAGGTGTTGTCCTCAATTTTGAGCTTATATATTTTAGCTCACAATTGTCCACTTTTGTTTTTTATTTTTTATACTGCAGATGTTCATAAAAATTCTGCCCATATGAGCATCAACATGAGATCAATACAAGCTCTTGCAATCACTTATTAGCTAAGTAGCCGGTTCGGGTTCAGGTTTGCGGGTTCGGCAAAATTTTTTGGGGGGTGGGTTCGGTTCGTCTTGGGTTCGTTAGTACAAATTACAAAAACATATATATATATATATATATGCAGCCTAGAAGCATGAATTCAGAATTAGGATTAGAATATCACACATAACATCATATAAACAACAAAACCACCATAAACTTGAATGTCATTTAAAACATGCATGATAAATATTCATTGTTCAAACTTCAAGTTCAATATTACAACACTTTTAAAGTTTTACTTTTAATCATCATATGGATTCTCTAAATCATCCATATCAATGTCAACATTGACATTAGATGAAGTAGGAAGACTAGATGAATCACAAGTAGTGCCAATGGCACCATCACTAGCACTACTATTGTGCCCATGCTCCTGTTGGATATTCGACTCCTCATATGCAATATGTTGGGAACTGCAAGCATCCAAGTCAGTATCCTTTGGTACTATATCCCACAACTTCGTCTCCCCTTCCTTGTAGTTAGGTTGTTTGTGTGAAAGGAGACGCAAGTTGGAATGCACATATACTAAGTTCTCCGCTTTTTTTGACAGCAATTTATTGCGCTTTACTGAGTGGATGAAAGAATATGTGCTCCAATTCCTCTCAGATGCGGATGAACTAGCAACCTATGAAGACAAAGTAAACAATTAAAAATTTATAAATGGAATTATGAAACTTTTAAAACTAAAATATGAAAATTTATTAAACTTACTTGTGATAAAATTTTGATTGCAAGGGGCTGCAAATTTTGGAAGTATTGTCCATGGAAGTACCACCAAGAATGAGCATCCTTTAAGAACCTATCACGGGAGGCATCAACATCTAGATGATTTGAGTGCACAAAATCAGTGAACTCATCCGTGACTACACTCCGCAAATCTCGATCAGGGAAGAGTCTCACAAATGCTGCCTTGTACCCTTCAACCACTTCTAAATCTCTATATGGAGGAAGCCTTCCTGGTTGTGAAAGAAGCTGAGAGCTGTAGTATTTTGGAGTCAATGCAAAGGCAAGAAGGTGTAATGGAGTTGTCATTTTGTTCCATCTTTCTTCAACAATTGTTTGCACTTGTTTGAAGAAAGTCTCTTCAGGGTCTTGCTCTCTTGCATTTATGGTGCACTTGATCTTCTCAATCATTGAGTCTATACCATCATATATCTGTCCAATGCATGGCTTGTCCATGTCAGTATAGCGAATCATACTCAAAATGGGCTTGGTGAAGCTAAGGAGATACTCCACACGATGCCACCATGAGTCATCTAATATCATGCTCTTAATTCTTGTTGCTCTTTCAGTGCTGCTTTGCCTCCATATAGACCAATTGGTGCTAATCACCATGCTAGAAAGTGCCTGCCTAACTTTCACAAGTCGTCTCAAGACGATTGTATTAGAGGCAAAGCGGGTTTCTGCAACCTATTGCAAATTAAAAAAATAATTAAAATTTAAAAATAAACTTTAAAGAAGAATTTAAATTAGAATGCACAATCAAATTATGAAAATCAGAAAATGACAAATGTAAATATTACTTCTCTTACCTTCAATAGCTCCAATTTTGAAAATGTTCTAAAGATCCCTTGAGACAAGTGGTGGTTGGTGACGAACATCTGAATGTCCTCAGCCTCAGTATACAATTGTTTGATCCATTCAATTTTATTCCCAATCTTTTGCAGCATAAGATTGAGTGAATGGACCGCACAAGGTGTCCAAAAGATATGTGAATATCTTTCCTCAACCAACAACCTTGCAGCTCTACAATTCTTCGCGTTGTCCGTTACAACTTGAACAACGTTGTGGGCTCCCACTTGCTCAATGGCTGCAATAAGAATATTAGCAATAAATTGCCCATCTTTTACTTGCCCCTCACAATCCACGGCTTTCAAAAACATTGCCCCTTTAGGGGACACCGCTATGACATTGATCAAAGGCCGATTTTTTGAGTCCTTCCAACCATCTGAAACAATGGACACACCTGTCTCAACCCATGAATCTCTTATAGGCTTCAATGCATCTTCAACCAACTCAACCTCCTTTTCCAATAAAGTGCTACGCACCTTCTCATAACCCGGGCCCTTGTACCCTTTTGGAGCTTCATTAACCGCTCTCAACATCTCTTTCCAATATGGAGAACGAACAACATTAAAAGATAATCCATTTGCATATATGCATCTTGCTACACATTGGTCGGCAAGGGCTCTACTCATTTTGAAATGCAACTTCCAAAGGTCCCTTTGCTCTCTTGTTTGCAAAAGGTTGTGCACTTTGAGCTTGAAGATTCGGAATGGCCATAAATGGGTGGTCTTCTACCACAATATTGGGATTGGGATTAGATGGGGGCTGCATTCCCTTTGATTTTTTTTTTAACAAAGGGTGATTTCCTTTTTGGGCTTCCCGTTGATCTGCTGCTTCTTGCTCCATAATGTATTTTGCAACTGTATCAGGTGGAATAGGGGCATCTTTCTTTCCAGGGCAAGGTGAGATGCCTTTTCCACTTATGCCACACAAATGTGCTTTCACCCTATGGTATGAACTAGAATATGTAACTTCACACCCATTGCATTTCCAAACATAAGCACCACCACCTGGAATCTGTTTTATCATTTCAACATACTGCCATAGAGGAGAATTTGCACTTGTTTTGAACTTTGGGTTTGGTTTAGCTACGGAGCCGGAGGTAGAACCCATTGACATTGTGATTCCTATGGCAATTTGTTTTGCAAACAACACATTCAAAATTTGAATGAAAACAAAATATAATTATTTTTTAAAAATTAAAACCTAGCTCTTTTGAATCTTGCACAATGTATACATTCATAGAAGAACAGAAAAAAAAAAAAGAAGAAAAACAAAGTTTCTGTTTGTAAAACAAAAAAAAGAATGAAAAAACTCAAAAAAAATGAGAAAAACTTACCTCTTTGCAAAAATATTCTTCAACAATCTTTGTGGCAGCCAATGAACACTTGCAAATCTGTAGGAATGGCAATGCAATCGTTTGTAGAAGCTTCAACAATCAATATTCAACTCCTTTTGTCAATCCAACAAGTTAAAATAAGAACTCAGCCTCTTGGAATGAAAATGCTTGTTTGCAAAACAAATGAATGAAAATGAGGTAGTTTAGGTGTTTAATTTGTTTTAGAGGTCACTTTTAGGGTTCCCATGGGTGTGGGTCAAAGTCAAACTGAAGGAAATATTAAAAAAATACCAAAAAAAACGCTTTTTGGTCGCCCAGACGCGTGGGTTCTCCTTGGGTTCGCTTTGGGTTCACCCGGGTTTTGCTCGGGTTCGCCTGGGTTCTGCTCGGGTTTGCCTAGGTTCTTCACCGGCGAACCAAGCCTCAAATACAAGGACCCTGGTTGAACCCACAGAGGGACCGGACCAGGACCTGAACCCAGTGCGAACCCGGACTAGGACCGAGCCCAGAACCAGGCGAACTGGCTACATAGCTTATTAGAGACCAATACAAGCTCCTTGCATGAAAACACACTAGAAATCACGTATGGAAGACCAAGAGTCACTGCTTAGAAATCCACTTATTTTAGAAACCAAATCCACATTAGAAACCAACTATGGAAGACCAAGTGTCAACTTAGAATTCCATGATGTCTCTATGGAGATATGAATTTGGGTCTCCACAGTGTGAACCCAACACTTTAACTAATTAAGCTCAACCCTTTGGCCAATTGTTCACATTTCATTGCTCAAGCCTATAAAGTTTTGATTTAATGTTGAAAGGAGGCAACAAGAGATTGAAGTTAGGGATTCAGACTTTAGAGTATTATTCCCAAAGCTAGAAGGAAATTGAGAAAATCCTCAATAGCTGAGAATCCATTTTATTTCCATAATGCTTGTGGAAGGAGGAGGTTTTGGAGATTGCTTCATAACACCATATAATGATAATCCAACCAGACAAACTCTTAGGATGTGGGGCAAGGTTGCAAATTCTAGCAATAGTTTTGAGGCAACCCTTGTGTTGGAGAAAGGAGGTATTGTATCAAGAAAATATGTATATGAGATGCCTTGGGTGGCATGAAGCCCTAAATGATTTTAAAATATATGGGGCAATGGTTTTAAATAATTGCATCTAGTGTAACTCGAATTAACTAGTTTGAGCTGACATCAAAATTAAACATATTTATTTAAAAGAAAGGGCGCTAATCTGTTTTCTACAGATTTGGTTTGGGACCTTTTTGAAACATAGACCATGTAAACTATGGTTTGGGTTGTAAAACCCCCATTTGTTCTCATTTAGAACTAGGTTGCTCTTCTTCAACACACCTGTGTACAGCCAATAAATTTTCTTTTCTTGCTTGAGATTCCATTGTGTTGAAATGAAAGTTCATACAGCAAGCAATTGCCAATTGGCTAAATTGCATTATTTGCTGCAAAGATATTGACTGATCAAGAGAAAGATCATTGAAATCAAATAAAGTACACAGTACGACGAGTCTGCTGCTCACCTTGATCTACTATGGCTGAGGTGGGGGAGGTTGCCAGCAAAATACCATACCCACCCGGGCCCTTGAGACAATTAGTGATCGATTGGGGGACAATAAGGTCAAATGGAATTCAACATTTTGAAGAAGACCCTTAAGATGAGAAGTGCCAAACCAGGCGGCAATAAGGTAAAACAGAACTCAATATTATTTAAAGTATAAGCCTGGATATCCTAATTTCTTTGAAGAAAAAAATAGAGGGTTTTGTGACATTCAACAATAGATAATTCATTCAATAAGATTTTCGAGAATCATGGCTTTCTCTTCTGCCATTTGTAACAAAGCTGTAAACTACTATCCAAAACAGCCCTTTGATTCTTGGATAAAAGATCACTCACATGAAAAATGCCTTGTTTGCTCCCATTCCCATGCATTGAAATTCATGTTCCCCTCAAAAGCTAGAGTGGGTTGGGCTTTGAGAGTGGTGCAAGGAGGTGACATAAAGTATTACCACAAATGAGATAACACAAGTCTCGCCCTAAAAGTGGCAAAGATGGAGTAGTGAGTGAGGCATGGGATTTTCTTTCCAAAAATTGAGATCTCTGTGAGGGGTTGGGCTTGGGTTGTGATACATGCTTATAAACAATACAATTGGGTCTGGCCATGGGAACATTAGAGGAGCCTTTGGTTTTTATGGATGACTCTTTTCTACTTTTTTATGGGTGACCTGATTTTACTCTTTCGATCATTTGCCACTCCTCATCTACCGCAAATCCTTCAAAGTGGACTTGGCTTCCCTTTGGACCAAGACACAATATTCTTTAATTTTATGTTTTGCAATTGACACCTTAAAACAAACTTTTATAGGTTTATACAAACAAGCTTTTGCATGATATGATGATTTCCAATTTGGATGTCAATGGAGTCATGCAGGTCATGAGTTAAGTTGACCTCAATGTATACCATTAGCAAATAATCAATAAATGATTAGAAAGGGAGCGGCAATCTAAAAAATTCTATCCATATTGATGCCTTAAAAGAGGCGTTTTCATAGGCAACAAAATTTGAAGTCAGTAGGTTATTTTTATAGAACCAAGGTCCATGGTTGAAAAAAGATTGTCATTGTTTTGGGTCAACAATTATAAACAGTCAAATTCTAGATAATTTTTGATTCAATACAATAGGGTTTTCAGTTATACAATATCCAATTTTTTAGCATAGACGTTCCTGGAATGTGACCAACATAGTAAGCAATTAAAATAGAATTCTCATACCACTAACAAGTAGAACCTACAATATTTATACTGAAAATCCCATATGTTGTGGGATGGATTTCCTTGCTGTATGATATACATAGAGCCAAACTTCCAACTTCTCTTGTGTATCATTCCTTTTGCCAATCTTTTCAATGATAGTTCCATCTCGTTGTGGAGAGACTGTTAAAATGGCTAAGTTCATTTGATGGGCAGATGTCTTAAAGTGCAATTATTGCAGATTCCTATATAGTTTTGATAGAGTAATAGAAAGGGGTAAGGAAGTTACTGATGGACACATAAAATCAAAACACTTGCGAGAAACTGCAAAATCCTAGCAAAGCTCATTCAGTACCTGTGAGTTTGTGACCTATAATGGCCAAATTTTAGGATCTAATTTTTGTATGTAGCTTCTTTTTTGAAGTAAACTATCAGTTTGAGCAGTTATCTCAGCAATGTCCTAAAGAAATGAGCCAAAAGATATTGGATTTCTTTTTATGTTTGCGTACCTTTTTGTAAATAATGGAATTTATAGAACATTTTTATCAATCTTGCATAGGCATTTGTATAAAACAATGATATGTATAAAATGCAGGAATCTCATTGATCGCTCTAGATTTACCACTAGGGTTGAATGGAGAAATTGTGCTCTTGATTTGCCACCAAGCTGGAATGGAGAAAATGCTTAATCAGTTAATGTAAAGGTGAGCTGTCAATTCTGATGTGATTTGTACAAAATTTTGTTGGTCACATGCATATTTATTTCACTTGGACATAATATTTATTACTAATATTGCAACTTGTTATCTGATATACATTTGAGAATTTATGATCTCTTTATTTATTTTACAAAATATATACCTCTATTGCAAGGGCTTTTAGCACAAATTCTTTCTATATTGAGGATATGTGGTGTAAAAGAGAATTCTTAGTATAATAGCATGAGGCCTTCATGACATATTTGGGTTAGAAATCAAATGCAGGATAGCTTGAGGTGAGTTGTTCAGTGCTTCTATTTTGCATTGTATGCTTCTACTTATGTTTTAATTATTATCAGTCACCACACACATAATTCATTTTATTAATATTGTCTTTGTCATCTTTTATGGTTATTATAAATAAGCACTCTCTAATATCTTTGGCCTTATAAACCCCCCATATGTGCATCTATAACACCCGATAAAATCAATTCCTTACTCAAATCTTCCACAAATCCTTTAGTTTTGCTTTCATAATTTTAGTGTTTTAGTTCTTAGCATCTTTTTAGATCCTAGGGTTCCTTTTATGCCAGTACATTTCTATTGTAATCAGATGCACTTTCCTTCCATAAATTGGCCACCTAAGGGTTGTAATAGGACCCTGATTTTTTAAATAATAAAAACACACCAAACCAAGTGTAACATCAAAAATGGCACGCAATGCCCAGCTATAATTTTTGCAACATTCAAACAAAATATAACACAACACAACCTATCAATAGTTTCCACATTTACAAAATGAAGCAATTGAGGATTAATCAAATATTAGGGTTGATCACAATATCCCTGCATGTTTCAGTCCATGAATTGCACATCAAGCTATTCTCAATTTCAAACTGCTTGTAGCAGCCGCCTCATTTCAGGTCCAATACTTTCCACATACAACTTCCACCTGCAACTTCTCCTTTCTCTTCTCCTGTAGTTGGACTCAAAACAACATCACTATCTACACCTCCTTATTAGTTAGTGTATATGTGGCCAACAATTTCATCTTTGTCTTGATAAGACCGTAACAGCTTTTTGGTAAGTCTCTCTGCTTCACTTGCTGTAAACCCGACTTTAGATGACTATACTGTCACAAGCCCTAGGTGAAACTCTAGGTCTGAATAGACAAAATTGAAATTTTACAATGGAATTACCGAAAAACTTAAACTGATGATATCTTAAGTTTGGAAACACTGATTTTTTTTTTTTATTTACTGTAAAAGTCCAGGGCGAACCCTATTATCTGAAATATAAAAAAATACAGAAGGCTAAATGATACCTAGATCTGCAAAGAAAAAAACTTCACTTTTTTTTTGTGAAGTATTCTGAATAGTATGTAGAAGAAAATATTGCTTTCTTGGAAAGACGTGGATGTTGATTCAGAGCAAATCTAGGTTAATCTGAGCGTTTCAATGGCCAAAACACACGTTTAAACCTGCACACAAAAATCTGCTTTCAAAGAAGATAAAAACATAACATTAACTTTTACAATAAAGGAGAATTTTTTGATAACAAATTTCCCCCTTGCAGACTTTTCACTTTGTGAAATGTGAGATAACTTTTGATTACTCTCCATTTCTGAACCTTTTATTTTTAATATTTTATGTGAGATAATTAACTTAAAGCTAATTTTGTTTATCTTCGACAAAAAGTACATTTATCTTAAGACACATGAGCAATTAGCAAAAATAAAAAGACCAACAACTTCTAAAGAACTTCTAGAATTAAGGTGCATTAGTTATTGATACATAACAGCCCTTTCCTTGAATTGACTTCCCCAAATCAATTGTATTGCTATATTTTATATATCTGGGCCTTCCCAAGTTGTTTCTTCCATAGTTATCTTCTTCAATTGGATGACGTACTTGGATATTATCTTATTGTAGGTCATAGGTTGTGTTTATAAATCAATAGATGAATATTTTGGATGTAATGTCCCTTTCCACTGAGTAGCTGGAAGTGCCCTTTTTAGCCTATTTAATTCCCATAGGCTAATTTTGGGTTCTGTTTTTTTTTTCTTTTTTCGATTGGTGAATGCTTTTGACTGGAGCTATGAACCAGTGAGGTCACATTTGGGGGACCTCATCCCACCATTGGATGCACTACAACTACCACTCCCGCGAGCACGGTAGCCCAGCAAGGGCACAAAGTCCACAAGCACACTAGCCCAGCGAGGGAGTGGGCCCCAGACACAAGTGCCTGCCACTCCTGCGAGCACACCAGCCCAGCAAGGGAGTGGGCGGGCCCTAGACACAAGTGCCTGATATGACGGCAAGCTCCTCCTCTTCATCATGAAAATCTTCAATGCTTGGTCCAATCACGAGCTTTCCTCCCTCTTTTTGGCCTCAGGGCACGAGCATCCTCCTTCATTGGCCTAGGGTGATCTTCAACGCTGGTCCAAAGCCGTCAACAGTAGCAACAATGCTACGGGTCAAGTCCGGAGACTTGAACCCTGGTGGCCACAATAACAACACCACCACTCATCCAATGCACCACGGGCTCGTGTCCAATTTTGGGTTCTGTTAGGGAATAATTAATTAATTAAATTTTAAATAGTCCTAAGTTTCTCGGGATTATTTATATTTAATTAATTAAAAGTTGAAACTGGGTTATTTTAATGAAGTGACTTTATTTTAAATCAATGGAAAATTTATAAAGCAGTTCACTTTATGAGCGGGAATATGAGACAAAAGGAAAAAAAAATTAATTAAATTCTCTCAAGGATGGGATGTAAAAGGGTTGAGAGTCAAAATGCATTTCATTCTTGACTTGTTCTCTGCTTGGAGAGCTTTGAGAGCTTCTTCTTTCGGTTCAGCAAACCCTAGGATGAAAACCCTTGGGCTCTTTCTTGGTTTTTGTGTACCGAAAATCCACTTGGCCAATCTTTGGTGACTTCATATAAGGTTTGCAAGTGTGTAGATTGTTTTGGGCTTGTAGAGTTGAAGCGAATTAATTCATCTTTTAGAGTCAAAGGTTTGCCAGGTTTGCAGATAAAAATTTATTGAAGATCTGTTAACAAATAATAAATTTATATTAGTGGTGTGTGTACAAGTGAGATTGGCTGAGATTTTTTGTGTGCAGTGGGAAAATGAATTAAATATTATATTGAAAATAAAGCTGAGCTTTACCTAACCATATAATATCATATATTTGTGAGTGGCTGCACATTATCAAAAGGCAAGAAAAATAGGCAATGCATGTTTGAAGGCTTTAAGAAGCCTTTTTGACTTTAGTGCAGCCTTTAATAGGCTTATTCAAACCTATTGCTGCCTCCCTCAAGGAAGTAGAAGCTCACAAAGGATTGCCGTATATGTTAGAAAGGGGCCATACCATCATAAGCAAGGAGCAGATTGTTTCGAGTTTGCAGAATTGGAGTGAATCGATTCATCTTTTAGAGTCATTGGTTTGTCAGGATTGCAGGTACAAATTCATTAGATTTGCTGGAAAATAATAATTTGCATAGTGTGGTGTGTGCAATGTGAAATATCAGAAGATATTGGCGTAATGTGTGCAAGATGATTTTGGACAGTGATTGTTGTGTAGGAAAGAAAGTAAAAAAAAAAAAAATCTTATTTGCTGAGTTTGTACCCAACCACACCCTTTTGGACTTCCTAAAGGAGTCCTACATTTCATAAAAGCTAACAAGAGGAAGTCGAATCTTATTGGAGAAGGCTTAAAGCCTTGTGTAACCTCCCAAGTCATTTCCTAAACTAATCGCTGCACTTTAAGGAGTTCCGTACAGGTGTTTGGGCTCAACAAGGGTGACATGGCATATTTTGGAGGTATATGGAATAGCCAAACTTCATCGCTACAGTCATTGGTCATTAAAAATCCCTACCGCAGCTTCATTTGAAGGAATTTCAGCTTATAAAGCTGGATAAATATTTATTTGACCTTCCGTACCAAATTAAAAGGCAGCCTTACTATGTTTCAAGCCTGCCAAAACATCTCTAAGGGTGCCATACATCCATAAGGGGAAATAAGGAGGTCTGATTTGGAGTATGAGCTGTACATTTGACCAGGTCAGCAGATTAAAGATATTGAGATTTTTAACAATGTTACTGTCGCTGTTTGTAATTTTCTGAGCATGATATTTTGATATCAGCAATACAAAACAAATATAATAATATTTCTGTCGATTATATTTGGCATTATTTTGTATGGGTGGAAATTTGGAATTATTAGTAATGTGTAAAGTTAGAAATTTGTTGGCATGATGATTATTTACAAAATCCCTGCAAAATAAGTTGGAAACAATCTCTAATCAGTCTGATGCAAACTGTTTGAAGAAATGCCTGTCAAGCAAAATTTGTGAAATTGGCCAGTTTGATTAAAATATTTCGGGAGGGGTTCTTATATTGGATCCAACTCTGTACAACTTTTCCCTGTTGGCCAAAATGTTCTTTAGAACCATGATAACTTGTCTATCATATAGAGATGTCAAGACATAAAATTAACATTTTTCTTTACTACCCGATTCAAGTGTGAGGAATGGAATGTATTATGCTCGTGAGTTTATGTTGGCAGCTCAAGTGTATGCATCTTTTATTACTTTTTGAGTTGAGGCCTAAGTTTTTCTGCCTTGTTTCTTTAATAGAATTGTGCTTGGATAGCTGTAACTCAAACAAAATCCATTCACTTCAAATTTTCTCACCTCAATGATTATCCACTTGAGATTTCATTTTATTTTTTGCTTGGGCCACATTAAGGATCTCCTTTAATTATTTGAATTTCAAAATTTTCTGATATTCTTCTCAAAAATCATGGACAATTGGCTCTTGGGTGTCTTGAATGGACCAGTTAATCAACAAATGAGGATCACAACTGTAGAAACTAAAAAGTCGTAATAACTAAAACATGAATTACCAAATTTTGTATGGTATGGTAACTGGTTTACTATATCAATTCTCTGCCAAATGCAATCATTTTGGCCATGATGCTTGCTTATCTATAACATAGTTCCCCAAGACCCCCAAAACATTTACTAAAAATCTCAATTAGTTCCATCTATTTGAGGATTGTAGCTAACATTGATGGATGTGTACCTGAAAGTAGACGAGATATGACTTGCGTGCCAAATTTATGGTAACAAGGCTTGAAAAGTATACCAATTTATGGTAAGACACATTTAAGGAGGATAGAGCATGGGCAAAGAGCTAAGGTGAAATTAAGAAATGGTTCCTTACCAGGTTGATAAAAATATTATTTCTAAGTGACAAGTGGAAAGTGACACTTAAAGATCTTCAGGGCTCATATACAACTGAATAATATTAGTAATGAGCCCAATATATGAAAGGGCTGAAATGCAATATCTAGAGGAAGCTCCATCAATTCACCTTGACCATTCTGGGATTTGGTTATCAAATGCTTGAAATGGACAACTAGGAGAAAATGCATACTAGGAGGTATCAAGGATGATCCAAACAAATGCAGGATTGATCAAGAGGACTGGGCATACTCTAGGGAGCTCATGGAAACCTTCAATTGCAGTAATTATATGATTGATTATAGCAGGCCAAGTGTTATTTTGTTTCAGCAATCAGATATAACACAGTCCTTGTTTTTTAAGTGGTACCATCGTCAAAATTTCAATATCATCTATTCATACCTAGGGTTGCAGTGGTGCAATGAGCTACAACTGGGTTTACGGCAGTGATGCTGGAGCTTCCATTGTGGCCTTTTGGGAAGTGCTAACTATGGCTTCAATATCAGGCCTCAGCTGCACAAAAAGACAAAAGTTTATATGAAGTGGCATTGTTCTTGCAGGAAGCCATCACTGATTTAATGGATGAACTTAAAAAGAGAACCATAAACAAGATTAACAGTGGTATCATGGCCATGAATGGGACTCTATATGCTCTAGTCCTATACATGGAAAATAGAGAACAAAGAGATAAAATTAGTGTTCCACGGGGACGTGTCACCCCCAAAAAATCCCGCGTTTCCTAGACGGGGACGTCTTGGAGACTTGGGGACTTTGGGGACTTGGGGGGGATGTTCCCCCACCAGCCCACCACCAATGCCACCATACCACCACCAATGTTGCTGTCTCCAAGACATCGCTAGGACTTTGAGGATGCTGGGGTGTCCTCAAAACGTCTAGGGGACTCCTAGTTGTCTCCAAGATGTATAATTATTATACTTATACATCTTTTTATAACTATTTTTTCAAGTACTATATGTATTTCAGCACCCTGCCGCCGTCCCCCCACCGCCCCCAAACTTAGATCCCCCATCCTTGTGTCCCCTGCCGTCCCCTCGTCCTCGTCCCCGAAACCTCGTGGAACACTAGATAAAATGCAACAATGATAAAGAAAGTTAGTTTGCACCTTGAAACTGCAGGAGAGAAATTGGATGCCATGATGAATTGGAGAATCCTTATGAAAGGGACGGGAGATGGGTAGAGAAGATGAAGGGGAGAAGATTGCTATTCCTAAGTTTGATGCAGTCAATGACAGTATTAATCCTAAGGTTTGGATAAAGAAGTAGAATTGGTTTTTAGAGCTAAACACTGTGGTTGAATTTCAAAAAATTCAGTTTGCCAAATTTCATTTTGAGGTACCAGCAGTTGATTGGTGGAAAATGGGTTTATGGGTGAGATGGAATTAGATGACAATGAGGGCGGTCACTAAGAGATCACCACTTGGGATGAATTTGTTATCTTGAGGCCTACAGTCAAGAAGATTATATCTTGGCCGACAAAATTATGAAGCAAATTGGCAGGAGCATGCTTCCTCAAAAAAAAAATTGTCACATAAGTTTATTGTTTTAAAGAGTATACCCCTTGATGAGGTTGCAATGTACACTGAAGGAATCCGTTAATGGGTAGCACCCCAGAGGAGGTCATTTAACAAGCAGATGCCTACTCAGAAGCTGTTGGAAGTTTGGTTTGCTATCAATTTAACTTCCAAACTACCCATGACAATAAAGACTGGCATTAAGGGTAGTGAATATTTTAAATTCTCTTTAATCTCCAGGGCTGGTCTATCAAAAGCTAGAGTTGTTTACCTTGCTTCCCTTGCTGATCTGCATTCAAGGGCTCTTTGTTATACTTGCAAGTAAATCTCCTCTAGGGGATATAAATGCAAGACGTCTGGAAAAAATTATGACTGAGATTTTGGATAGGCAAGAACCTAAAGTAGTTGGTAAGGTTCAAGAAGAACCAGAAATTGAGGAATATATAATGAACAAAGAATACCAAGACGAAGAAGAAATATTTGAAAAAGAAAGGGCCAAAATTATATTGATAAAAGAGCTGAGTCAAAATATTAGCTCAGTTCCAAGCCATGCCATGATTTTATTTTGCAACAAACTGCTAAGAAACACCACAGGAAACATGTACTAGAAAAGAGATTGAACAGATGACAAAACCAAGTCACTAACTGGGAATAAATTGTATTTTGTCATTTGAAAATAATTAAGAGAGATGAAACATCTAGATACATAGCAGCTGTAGGTGTGGTAGTTAGAAGAGAAAACATGATGTGATTGTAGACTGTTGACGTGGGTGGCAAGTTGTCATAACCTAATGATGGTGTCTTTGAGCTTGCAAAAACTTGTATGTTCCAAAAAGAGAGGGCATTATATTGATAAAAAATGGGGTTAAAATATTAGCTCAGTTCGTAGCCAAGATATGATTTCATTTTGCAAGCAACTGCGAGAAAATACCTCAGGGAACATGTACTAGAAAAGAGATTGAACAGAAGATGAAAAGTCACTAGCTGGGAATAAATTGTGTTATGTCATTTATAAACAATTAAGTCTATTAAGAGAGATGACCCATCTAGATATATGGCTGCTGTAGGTGTGGTAGTAAGAAGAGAAAACATGATGTAAATGTAGACTGCTGATGTGGGTAAGTTCTTGTCATAACCTAATGATGGTGTCTTTGAGCTTGTAAAAAATTGGGTGTTACAAAAACAGAGGAAATTAATGGAGTTTGTGAAGCATCAAGGGACAGAGTGAGACATGGGATCCCTGGTGTCACTGCTACAGCTAGTTATCAGTTCTTTTCCAGACTTGCTGGTCCAATCATAGATGTGGAAATCATGTTGTGGATGATGGATCTTGTGAGGAATGCATTCAACAAGTTGATTTAATGGATTGGGTTGATGTTGCCCACCATTTTTCCTTTTTTGCAAGGGTTATAAAATAGCCTCTTTCCTTTAGAGCTCTGCATATTTGCATTTTGTTAGGCCACAGTGGAACACATCTTTGATAACAAAATGGTGTTGTTGGTACTGAATACAAGCTGCAAGTACTTTGTTACTTGCTACCAAGTGGCGGATGCAATTTTTAAGGACTGAGGCATTTAGGTAATTTTTCTTGACCTTGTTAGCCATTGATGGTAAAAGGGCTGAAGCTTTTGATGGCATTGATGATAGCAAGAAAAGTTGGTGCTCATCCTTTTGGGGAGGGGATATGCTGATTTGGATGCTAATGTGAGGGGGAGGCCCAAGATCCATTGAATTTGGGCATGTCCAAATCTAGGACAGGTATTTGCATATTGGGTGTATTCTTGCATGGACTATGTGAGGGGTTGTAGGTAGTGCCTTAAGTGGTCATTTGAGGTGTAAAATGCTAAGTTGCCGGTTTGGGTACGGGTTTAGATACAGGTACAGTGGTACGGCAATTTTTTCCCTTGGGTATAGGTACGTGAATATATATATTAATATATATATATATATATATATATATAAAATTGTGTTCAAAATTATAAATTATAAGAACAGTGATACTCATAATTTGTTAATTTTTATATATAATAAATTAAAATAATTAATAATAAATAATATTATAATAAATTTAAAATATTAATAAGTTTAAATTTTTTAATATTAAAGATTAAAATAAAACAATACTATATTTTTTAAATTTATTTTAAATATTTGAATTTCTTAAATTTTATATATTAATAATTTAAATTTTAAATCAAATATTTTAAAATATTAGATTTTGATTTATTAAAAATTTAAATGTTAATATATATTTTTTTAAAAGTTTAGAACGCTGGGGGAGGAATAAGCCACCAAAATATATTGGACACCGGCTTGCAATTGGATCTTTGTCTCAATATCGATCCATTGGCCTTGCCCTTGCCATTTTCTCTGCGTCTATTGGCACCAGGTAAAATACTGGTGGATCAACGGGCTCTAGTTCAGGGAGGGTCAAAAGCTAGAACTTGCTTGGATGCCTGGCAACTTGAATTGCTTTTGGCGGATCAACCGGGAGTGGGCCATGGGATTTGGAGCCTGTGCTGTCTCTGTAGTCCCTACGGGTGATGCTTTTGGATCTCAAATGGGTGCGGATATTTTCAAATGTGAATTGTATGCCACTTCCCTATTCCTTTCGACCGGTCTCCGTCCAAGCCTATCCATGCATTGGAATTGAAATCATTGGTTTTGGAGAATCAATAAAAAATTTAAATTTAATAACACAGAAATTTCCAAACCTTGCACGTACCTGGGAAGAGACCAAAATCGTACCTGTACCCGTCCCATACCCACACAGGTACGCGGGCGAAAACTGCCGAACCCGGTAACTAAGGTAAAATGTCTTATGGGCATAGGAGGGGGGCTAGAAAAAGTCCACGGACATGCAAAAAGTTCAGCAAGGGAATTTCACAGGTTGGATTGGTGGTATTGAAAGGTGCAAGAGGAATTTGAAGTGCAAGGGTGAGGTGGTGGGATGTGCATGACCTTAGGAAGAGTAGGACATACTTGAGATTGAGCAGGATATTGATATTTCCTTGTTGTGATTGCAAATTAGATACAATGGAGACGTCGTCATCATCAATCCTGATGGGCCTTGTCCTTAATGACCTCCAACCATTGGCTGTCTAGTGCCCATAATCTGAGTTGGTTGGGAGTAGTTTTTGCATGCTTTCGCCTTTAACCTTCCTTTATAGACTTTGATGTTGCTGGTACTTAGTTTGTCATGTTATGAGCATTGGATCTGTTCTGTTTTTATAATCTTTGCAAGTAGCCAATGTTTTCTCAGACTGAAGGTACTCTTGTTAATGGGAGGAACTGTTGATTAGGGTTTTGGTTCAGAGGATTTTTGATAGGACAAAAGGGTCTGCACTGAGCTGTGGGGAGTACCTAATGGTTCTGTCATTGCCAAAAGATTTCAGAAAGATCTCTTTAAGTTTTGGGGAGCAGTGAGCATTTGCATATTGAGCTTGTTTTAAGAAATATTGCAACTTAACTTTCTATTTGCAAAGAAGTCAAAAGTGTGGATTTGCAAAAGCTGAATTGCTCTGCTAAGGAGACTAATCAATAAACAGGGAGTACAAATTGTTCCAGAAAAAAATCAAACCACCCTTGCTGAGCCCATCTTTAAAAATTTGACTCAATTGAGGGATTTTAATGGCCTTGGGAGCTATTATAGAAAATTTATCAAATGATACGAAGGCTTGATTTCACTAATTTAACCAAGAGGGAAAACTTCAAATGTGCAAAGGAAGCAGAGGCTTCCATTCCCATACTTGTTCTTATTGACTTCTGAGAGCTAATTCTAGTAGAATGAGTACATGAGTTACAGGGATAGTGCCAGTTCTTATGCCAAATCAGTGACCAATTACTTTTGAGAGCAGAAAATTGGATGACAAAGAGCAGTTATTATATATGTATGAGAAGGAAATGGTAGCCCTCATACGAGTGATAATTTGAATCCATTTATCCATTAGGACAGTACTTTATCATCAAAACAGGTCACCAACACTTAAATTATTTTCTTTCCCAGCAGGCCTTAACAGAACATGAGTCAGAGTGGGTAAACAAACTGCAAGGGTTTGATTTTGACATGCATTATAAGAAGCTAAGTTACCGGTTTGTTGGCATAAGCCCCTAGGTCCTGGTCTGCTCCGACCCGGGTTCGGGGTCCAGGTCCAGTCCCTTGTGGGTTCGGACAGGCTTTGGTGCACAGCTTGTGGGTCTGGCCCGGAAGAACCTGGGTGAACCTGGGCAGAATTTGGGCCCGTCACATCTGGAGCTGGCAAATTTCAGCTTAGTTTAATTTTTTTTGATTTGTTTTTGATGCAGATTCTTGGCATAGGTTATATTTTATAATGATTTGGAGGTTTCACACTCTACAAACAACATTATTGCTTCCCACTTGGATATTGAAATCCCATATCTCACCATAACCCCCCACAACCAAAATCCATTCTTGCATAGTTGCAATAAGGAGCCCCTATTGCAGAGATGATGAATGGCAACATAGAGTGAACAAAATGTATCTAGGTTATTGATACTCCCAATCTAGGCTTGGATTGGGTCGAATATTGGCTGCGGCCATTAAATGAATCTGCCATTTGTAATAGCAAAAGGCCTTCATTGGTTTGGTGACAAGTAAACATCAAAGGCACATTAACCGCCATTAATATAGGCATTTGTCTGATTTAGACACATGTTGGGCAGCATTCTTACTACGAAAATTGATAATTTTGGTATATTTTTGAGGGTTTTGATTGTGTCCCCACATCCTTATGAAGGTGTCTTTACAGATAGGAAGAAAGGTGAAAGGTATAAAGGAGTGAAGGCGCCATGGAGTATGATGGCTGATTGTTGATACTTGAAATTATTATTTTTTAACTTTAATCTATATCGTGACATTCGAGTTTGACTAATATTTGAATATTAATATTGTGGTGTATTTTGAAGTTAATTACTGCTGCAAATATATATATATTTCTGATTTTTATATGTTTTTGTATCAACGAACCCAGCCCCCAAATTTTTTTTTGACTGAACCTGCAAACCAAACCCTTGAACCTGAGCCCGAATCAGTAACTTAGATAAGACGGCATGAAAATGTGGTTGCAAATTCCTTATCACAAATTTACAAAACCCAGAGATAACTGACCCTATAAATCATCTGCCTTATTTCCTGATTTAACAGACCCTAACTGATTCCTCTGCCTTATTTTATGATTTAACTGCTCCTAACTATTCCTATGTTGTTAGTCCACTCATTCGATGCTACTCCTATTCTGCTAGGTCAAAAAGGGGACATTACAACATGCACGCTGTTTCAGATTTAGAAGTTTAAGTTTGCATGCTTGCTGTTTCAGATTTAAGAGTCTAATTTTCAGTGTTCCACGGGCCTGGGGGACGGGGAAACGCGTTTCGGAGACGGGGGGACAAAGGGCCTAAGTTTGGGGACGGCGGGGAGACGGCGGGGGGACGGCGGCGGCGGGGTGGTGGGGTGGTGGTGCTGATATAGTTATAAATATACTTATAGTACTTGAAAAACTAGTTTTGAAAGGATGTATAACAGTATAACAATATAAGAATTACATTTCAAATGAAACTATAGGAAATTACTCAAATTACTAATTAGTAAAATTATAACATAGCAAAATTTGAAATACTAAATCTAAATACGAAGATATCTTGAATGCTAATTGCTAAATAAAATTTGACAAATGAAATTGTTTTTGTAAAATTGAAGGTAACTAGTGGAGAGTACCTAGAAAATCAAATGAATTCAATGGGAGTTTGTGGGCAATGCCCCTAATGGGTTTGAGGGTTAGCGCCCTTAGTGGGGTCAAGGGGCAGCGCCCCTTGCGGGGGTCTGGGGGCAGCGCCCCCAGCGGGGTCTGGGGCAGCGCCCCTTGCAGGGGTCTGGGGGCAGCGCCCCCAGTGGGGTCAAGGGGCAACGCCCCTTGCGGGCAGCGCCTCTGGGGCAGCAGCGCCCCTGTCGCGATACAGGGCGGGGTCGAGGGGCGGAGCCCCCGCCGCCAAGCCCAAATTAAGACCTCCAAACCCACACAAACCTTCATGGTGTACATCATTTTGCATTAACAATAAAACCCAAATTAAGACCATCAAAGCCAGACAAACCTTCATGGAACACATCTCCTAGTCTCCCAGGAAACTCCTGGGCGTCTCCCAAGAAACTCCTGGGCGTCTCCTAGTCTCCCAGGAAACTCCTGGGCGTCTCCCAAGGAGACTTAGAGACTTGGAGACGTCTCCTAAGGAAACTTGGAGACGTCTCCCCGTCTCCCCGTCTCCGGCGGCGCTTTGGTGGCGGTGGCGGGACGGCGGGGGACGCCAAGTACCCGTCCCCCCGTCCCCGGGACGTCCCCGTTTCCGAAACGGGTCATATTTTGGGGGGAAACGCGTCCCCGTGGTTCACTGCTAATTTTAGACTTCGCTTTTTCTTTTTCGTTTTAGCATTCTTAATCTTTAAAAGAAAAGCATGGGTATGAGTGAATTAATTATTTCCAGTTTTGAGCAATTGCAGTGTATTTCTTTTCAGATCTAATGAGAAAGTTGCAGGTTTGGGAGTTTAGTACTGTGTATTGGTTGTACGTTTTTTCAGTATTATGTGTTTGTAGATTTGTATATTCAGAATCAACAGTTTCGATAGGAGCTATCAAGTTTAAGTTTCCTAGTGTTCAGGGTTTAATTTTCTGAGTGGAGAATCTGCTCACCTTGTTCAGGAAATTTAACATTTTTGAACATATGGATAGGTCCATGTTGGATGAACTTTTTCACTATCTCCTATTGCTATTATGCATAACTAATTTTTTAATTGCAGCAAAGTCACAAGAGCCTGATAAAGTCATCCACAGAGACATTCTGATGATCCAATCAGCATGACATGAATCTGATGATATTGCTAAGTGAAAACTGCAAATGCTGATCACAATATTCTTCCTTTATGACAGCTGTGTCTCATAACAACTTTTCTTGTGCTGTGGCAGTAACAATTTTGGCACCTCACAATGAATGAACCATAATTGTTGTCACTAGCATAGTGAATTGAAATACAGTAACTAAATCAGCAAATTTATGGTTTTGTAACAGTTGCTTGCAAGTTGCAACCAATTTGTAATATGCACAAGTGTTTGGGGCCATCAACCCACACCTGGGTCTACACATGAAACTACAGTCAACCATCTCTGATTTTGTGGTGTATTCACATAACTTTTCCTTTCAAAGAATTTCAATTGATATGGATATGCCTCAATTTGTGAGCAATTCAACTGTCATAATTTTATCTATTCCATTATCACATATTAATGTAATCTATAGAACACAGATTCAGGGATCCAAAATAATTAGTATGCTCCTGGATGTAGGCAGCAGTCTTTGAATAACCATGGTCCATGCACAACTCTGATATCTGCACAGCTATTTTTTCTTTTCTTAAATCATTTTGTATTTTTATCCAGATATTCTTTTTGAAGCAATTGATTGACTGTGGAAATTTGAAGTCCAGTTGCTCACCGTAATTCATGGATAGAATAATCACCCTGTTCATGCCCCTCAACCTTGGGCACAGGTATCAAGATTATGCTTGTTTTAACAGCTAAGATTAGAGCCTCATTTATAGAACAGCACAAATATTTAACTCTTGTAAAAGCTTAACATTTCTATTCTTCACCGACTTTCCAGCAAGGAAAATGTTTTTTTCCAGATTTTTGGTACTAAAGAAGATGATGTACATATACGAAACAATATTCCAAATTTGTACATGTTCTTTTGCAAAATCAAATAGTAGTGAACTTTCTAGAGATATCCATAAACATGTGACTTGAGTTGAATATGTAAATTTGAAACAAATTTGATGGATTAATTTTCTTTTACTGCCTTTTATGTTTCCCTACTTGTCAGGTTCATGCTGCATTAGAGCTAGCATACATATAGGCATGCTCTGGTAAGTGCATGCTCTCCTACTTACCAGAACATTTCTCAATAAAGGTTTTTTGTTTTAGCATAACTAACCTGTCACTGCTTAGATATTTGTTTCCAAATATCAATAATTATTTATATGTTGAATGTTTTTGATTAGAAAAACAGGGTTTTGAAAGGGCCCCAACCCTTGTACAATAAAAAGATAAAGCTTGAAACAGTACCAAGCAGCAACTAACACCTGAAAAGGACAACAAAGGGCTACAAAGGGAATAACAAAACTAAGGCCGGCCAAACCCCTCCATAATCAGGATGGCTTAAAAAATTGTTATGTCAAAACGAGGATCCTTCTCCCCAAAACTAACTTTTTTTGGGAAAGAGAGGAGACATACCATCACTAACAAAATTTTCAACCATCCCAAGGTTTCCATCAGTGAACAATCCATAGGAGAGTACCCTTTAAGATCTGCTTTCTGAACTTCTTGAATGATAGGAGTAATGGAGTCCTCCTTATAGAAGTTGTTATGTGATCCTTCTTCCAAGCGAAGTGCTGTTTCTTATTCTTTAAACAAATGGTGGAGGTATGATCCACTTTACCACATGAGAGATAGATAATCAGAGAGTCTTCATAGTCAATCTGCTGCACCTGAGCTCCAAACAAAGACAAGGTAACTTGAGTGGGAAGCTTCTGATTTTTCTCCACATACACAAATTCTAGCGAATAATAGATGTTTCATAAATTTGGTGATCTTATCAGTAGCACAATATTGCCCAAAAGAATTGGCAATAGAAATGAAAATATTTTCATTCCAAAATTCTAAGGGTAACCCATGCAGATGGATCCAAATAGGAAGCCTAGAAACCAAGGAACCATCAAGAAGGACCTTAAAACAAATCCTCCTGACAGGAAAAGGAAAAAAGAAAAAAAATCATTCAACATTGCAGAACCTCAACCTAGCCACAAAGCTTCCAAATCCGAAGGATCTAGCTTCTAACAACATCAATATTGGGACGATTACCACAAAATCTCCTAACAAGTGAGCTCTTAAGCCAATAAGATGTCTCAGAAAGAATAGAATCGGGGACTTCAATAATGATATGTTCATCCACCTTATCCTCAGAAGAGATAGAGCTCTTAATAGGACAACACCCTCCAAACATAGCCTTAGAAGGAACCTTTGTGGAATATGCAGGAACAATAGTAGGAGGTGAAGGAACAACACTATCAACCTCCTCAACAAACTCAGATCCAACACAGATATTACTTATTTGCAAGCACATAGCACCACCAGCTTTTGTCACATAGAGTTCATTTGAAACCCTCAGGGACGGAACAAAAACAATAGCAAGAGGGGGATAAACAACACCCTTCTCTTCACAAACTTGCTGAACAAAACCCTCTTCACAAGAAGAATTAATTAGCCTTGTTTTTTCCTTAGTAGAAGACAAGTGTAACACAAGATCCTCATTATTGAGGGCCGACTTAGGGGAATGGAGGAGAAATCCTTTGCCCAGACCAAAAAACAAGTCTCCAACAAGAGCAGCCACATCAAACTCCTTCGTACCCCCTTTCATCTTTGTGAGAGCTTCAAGAAGGATATCTAAGAGGAGCTCGTCCTCTTCATCAAAATACTCATCCTCAGAAAACACTACCTGAGAACCGTCCTCACCAGAGGGCAAGAGATCACAGTCAAATGGGGTAGGAAAATTGTCCTCCCCCCAAACAGTCGCCCAAACTTCAGCGTCAGAAGCATTAGGAACGTCTCCGTCATCCTCTACATCGCCATCAACCTCTCCCGAGATTGAAACAACAGAGAGCTTCCCTGTTGCAACTAGGGTTTGGCCGCTCATCTTGTTTGCTGCTCCTGCTCTTGCTCTTGGCCGCTCATCTTCTTTGCCGCTCTCGCTCCCGCCTTTTCCATTTTCTTTTTATATGTTGAATGCTTCCATTAACTTAATACCTTAATTTGAAATATTAATTATGAGAGTTGTTCAAATCTACTGATACTTTATTTTTCTTGATAAAAATCAAATGCTAATTATTTAACTTATGATGGGAGGACATGCTAATGTGACTTGAAAAGAATGTATCTTTTATGTGATCCATGTAGGTTCAGTATTGCAATGAATATGAGCAAACCACTGTCAATTTGGATGATTTTGTCATCCCTCTTGGCAAATGGATGTTTACTTGCATTTAATCGTCTGTCCATTCAAATGGAAATATAAAAGAAATCAATTCTTTATGTCGAGAGGTGTTTATCAATGGCAAAATTGGCAAAATGGGGTTTTATAGGTTGTGTACATTAAATGCAAGTTTCCATTTTCGCACCTATCCTTATCCAATTGTGAGAAGATTGTGCAAAGCCTTATCGTTCGTATAGATAAAAAAGCTGCAAAGATTAGTAGATAAAAATAACATTGTCTCGAAAAATACATCTTGTCTTCTCGCATCTGTTTTGGCATGTAGATTATTTTTGTTAAAAAATGGATAAGCTTCGATGAACTCACAATTTCTACATGAAAGTTGTAGAAATCTTTTCTCCATTCTGTGATGTGAACGGGTCCAGGTTTGTGGACATGCAGATACCGCCATTGGATGTAATTCCTAAGCAAAACTTCGTAAATATTTCTTTTGAAATTGATGGCGATTTAGTTGACATTTAGATTACTAGATTTAGAATAATAGCTCATGGCCACAACTTAATAAGTTATGGATTGGAGCTGATTTAGAATAGTAGCTCATGGCCATGACAAAATGAGGTTGTGTATTCACTATTTGGTGTTTTTAACATATCATTGCAATCTTAATAGAACCCTAACACTAACCATAACCTTAACAATGATTGAACCCTTACACTAATTAAACCCTAACCTTGATCGGTGAGAGACAATTGACATAAATAAGGCTATGCTAATTTTAATTAAACAATAATTAGATTATAATTAATTTATATTTAATAATCAATATATTTTAATCAAATTGTAATATTAAGTAATCTATATAATTTATATTATAAACTAATTATAAGAGAACTACTATCTTAACTTATAACATAAAATATTCTAATTCAATAAATAGATAATTTTATATAAATAATCTAATCCAACTTAATTCAAATAAATAATAATCGAATTCAATTTAATTCAATTAAAAATTTATATTAAATAATGTAATATTAAATAACTTAATTCAATTTTATAAATAAATGATATAGTCCATTATTTCAAATAAGTCATAGTTGGATGTTTTTCACTAAGTGAGAATATTGGAGCTATAATTCTTTCTTGTGGGAAACAAGTAGTTATGATTTAAACTAAAATTTAAAGCTTTCCTTGAACCCTAAACCCTTTTTGCTCCCTCTTATGTGCTTAGATCTAAATGTGCTCCTAATTTCATAAATTATGCATCCCATGGACCATTTTAAATATTTATTGAAAAATCCGATGTGAAAAATCAAATTCGGTATTTAATATTTTTCCCCCAACTTATCAGATCTTGAAAAAGTGGGTCTAGACAAGGGCCCTTGTCCTCTTAATTTGGCCCTAAATTTAAATATGTTAGAATTGCTAATTTATTATTTGAATTTCAAATCTAAAATGTTGGCTACCAAGATTTAATTTTTTGGAAATTAGAAGAAATGCATATAAATACATAGTATTTTCATCATTTCAATCCTAAAAGGAATTTTTGGGTGAATTGAAGATCTAAAATCAATCAAGGACAATCAAGAGTAGATTTATGAGAATTATTTCAACATTATTTTCAATCAAGTATCATGTCAAGCTTTCATCATGTTTTCATGTAAATTTGTTCATGTTTTGTGATCATTTATTTTATGAGTACTAACACTCGTATGTCTCCAAATCAAGTCAAGACAAATTGCAATCAAGCTTTGAGGTGATGTGTATGAATTCAATCCTTCAAGGAGATTAGATCTAAGTGGTGAGTTGTAGAAATCTGTTGATTCATCATTCATTTATCATTTAGCCTCTATCCCTAAAAAATATAAGCTCTATTTATCATCAATTTTTCCATTGTGGAGGTAAAAATACCAACATGAGGTTTGACCAAGGCAAGCCCTATATTGCACAACCCTTCCTCTCTCTTTGAATGTGTAGGTTATAGATCTGAAGAAGATTGGAGGAAGATTGAAGACCATTTGATTATTGATTCATTCAAACCCTGCAACTTGACAAGATACAACACTTCAATTATCTTGAAGTAACAGATAGACATCTAACAATAAGATCCGAAAGGAAGAAGCCTTGGATTGGGAGCTTGAGGATTGCGGAAAAATATTTCAGTTTTAGATCTCTAGACAAGGCCGCCCTAGGCGCCTTTGTCCAGTAAAATCTGCCTCAAATCCATAGGGTACATACCTCAGTGTCTATCTTTTTCTTTTCTAGAGCCCAAATTTATCTGTCAGTTTCTAGTTTTCCATAATTCATGACAAAACACTGCATTTTCATAGTTAACTAGTTGCATCATTGCATTTCATCACAAATCAACTTCCAAACCCCCCAAAATAGTTCGGATCCAAGGTTGATTAACTCACCTTTTAAGTTGCAAGTGGATCTCATACCCTTGCCGATTTGAATTCTAATATTTTTTAGTGAAAGGTAGTTAATCCTAGGTAAACCCTAGGATCGCTTTTCTCATGAAACATTTTGGTGAACCCGACATATCTTACACTTGCAACTTTTCTAATTTTTTAATGCATAAAATTTGAAAATTGAATTTAAAACTTGGGTTATTTGAAAATCTTGTTGGTAATTTGCATTTATTTTCAAAAAACTATCCTTTTCTATTAGTTTTTCATCATAAAAATAGAAAAATAGTTGAAAGAAATTGCAAAAATATTTCAGATCTGATTTTCCCTATCTAGGGCTTAGATCTGAATTATTATCATTGAAAAAATTGATTGCAAAATTATTCTTTCATCTACGCATGCATATTTTAGTGGAAAACATAAAAAAAGTGTCAAAATTGGATAGCATTTTCATTCCAAAAGATAAAAAAGCATTACTTTTTTGTAATTTTTTAGAAAAATCAGTCAATTATAACATTTAATTTTTGGAAATTATCATTTGAACATATTCAATTTCTCTAAAAATATCCAAAATTGCATGCATGTTTGTGATTCATATAGAAAAAATAGGTTTTGGTGCATTTCTAGAAATTTGTCAACTTTAAGATCTAAATCTCTGAGACATAAGGCCCTAAGAAACTGTAGATCATTCCCAAATTTTAAATTTTATAAAAACACTTGCCAAACTAGGGTGTGCTAGGTGCCCTTGTCCAAAAATTTTGGGCTATTTTTTTGTGTGAAAATCCTTGTGTGTCCTTTGTCTAGATTTAGTTTTTGTTTTGGAAATTTGTTTTTCAAACCTATCTGATTTTGTTGAACACCACTAGCTTGATCCATAGGACATAGCATAATGTTTTCATTGAAAATATATTATGTTGTCATAATTCATGTTCTATTGTCAGATCTTACAAAGTAATTCAAAGAATTTTTGTTACAAGCAAGTGAAAATGAGTTCCTTTCACCTCTTTTATTATTTTTTGTTGATCCCTCTCCCACTATCTCTCCTATGTGTATGGTTAGCTCGCTGAAAGAGAATGCAATCATTGACAATCATGCCAATCATGTTTATTCTTCTCCCGATATCTCACAGGTACTTGGGAAGAAGGTATCTTGGTGCTAGATCTAATCATTGAGCATCATGAGAATATTTTTTGTTTCTCTCCCAATATTTCTTCTATTTGGAAAGATATTGTAGCACAAGAGGATGAAAGTATTGATACATATCTTTCAGAAGATAGTAACATGGATTGCATAGATGAAGATGCTAATGTGACATTAGATCCCCCATCGATAGAATATCGTCAACAAGTAGTTAACTCAACTAAGGTTATGAACGTACAATTGACTATTAAGTCTCCTACCAAACCTCCTAAAAATCCTCTAATTATTGGACCTCCTAAAACCCCTCTCATTATAGGACCTCCTAAACCTCATGGCCATATCCTAAATTTTGCAAAACAACTCACTAGTAATCATGTGTCGCGACAACCAAGTTATCATGTACTTACACACACATATTGATGTAGGATCATCTAGTGGTGTAAGGGCAATCTTGCATCACCCAAAAATATTATATTTTCATTATATTTTGTAGTTTTCTTCAGTTGTTTTAGGCCCTGTTAGTGAACAAAGTTATCCTTTACAAAACGAAAATAAAATGACTATCACCCAAGAAGGATAAATCAATCCACAACAGTTGGAGAGATTATCATTGGATTGATAATCTTCCTCTGAATTTTAATTGAGGTACAACTCCATCTTCTAATATAATTTTGTATTTTTCAAATATATAAACTCAAGGTATGATTTTTACCAAAAAGTAGGAAAGACAAATTAACACTTGTTCATAGCCATGACACAAGTGCGGAGAGCAATGATTAAACTAACTACTGTTGAAATGAAAGGACTGACAAATAGTCAATATCATGACTCAAGATCAGATTACTAATGTTTGCTGACTCGACTCAACATAATTCCAACCATTTATTGTAAATAACATATATCAAATGTCACAGAACAATGCATTCTCAAAGGAAAGGAATGTTCAAATGCTTGTCAAAGCCCAAAGATTTTTTCACAAAAAATAACATCTAATTCATAATTACTGCACAAAGACAATAACCATCCACAAAAAAATGAATTGAAATTGTAGAATTTGATCCTTTATTTAGATCGATTCTCACTCATGCATCAAAGTGCAAGGGGGACCAAAATGTTGGACCCTTGCAATGTCAAAATACAACATATTTAAATATTTTCATCTGTAACGATTAAGGTTTCTTGGAACGACTTCTTGGCTATTAACCTCTATTTAGTCGAATAAAGTTGGTTGGAAATCAATTAATTCTATTAGATTATGACAATTCTCTTTATTAATTGCTATTTTTGGGGATGGTTTTGATTGCATCCCGTTTCTTGATTGACAAGATAGGAGGATGAATCATAGCTTAATATAAGAAGACCACATGGCCTAACTTCGTGTGAAATGATCACCACCTTAACTTCTCTATGACTATTGGTATGCCACCTAGGTCATTCCGTGTAGTTCTTTAAATGTTGAGGATTGCTTGAATCCAATTTACAAGATTTCCATCACATCGCCTTACTTGAATTAATTAAGTTGAAGCAATTTGTATATACTTTGTCATTAATTGCTTCAAAAAAGCTTCACCAATTTTCCCCTATCACTCTATAAATCCTATTCATCACTATTCATTCTGTGCAATGTTACATCTTCAAGCATGTCAAACTCATCGAGTGAGATAGTTATAGAGGGCAACTTCATAGTAGTAGAAGGCATTGAATGTAGTGTTGTTCGTAGGTTGGTGCTGGATCAACTGAGAGAAGTCTTCCTCATCCACAATGATTTAGAGGAAGAAGTCATCCACAAGGTGATTGGTGAGCACTTCTTGTCACAAGTGCATGTTCATAATGCTGCCCTGCTCGAGCGTTTTCTATATAATATTGTATGCACTTTTGGTTTGTTTGGATGGGCTTTATGGGTTGCTGAGTGTTTGGTTCATCCACGGTACCTGCAGAGTGTTGAAGATGCTCTAAGAGGGCTTTATGTTCACCCTCACGTGGGCTTGATTGGTGATGCTATCTATATCTCCTATGTGCTACGAAATGAGAGGGTCAACCAAGCTATTACTTTGATGTGTGCTGGCCTTGAAAGCAACAACATGTAGACATTTCCTCACTACGTGGAATATAATGAGAACCTTTTCTCACCTACACAGATTGAGTGAATGTAGGAGGTGATCAAGGCCATCCGAGTCATTATATTTACCCTTTGCGTCTAAAGACCCCTGCTATGAAATTACCCCCTTTTTTGGCAATGTAATACAAAATTTTGTCGATACATATAAATAAATAAATATATCTTTTTGGATTTTCAATTACTTTGCATCATGGAGATCTTTATTGATTTTATTTAAGTTGTTTGCAATTTTAATTGTGTGCTCATGGGAAATATGTATGAAAAACTATGTTTTCTTGTAAGGAATCTTCTTTTCTTGTAATTTTATCCTCAGAAATGAAACATATTTGAGCCCCAAATGTACTATAAATGCCTTTGAATAAGTTCTAGAAAAGTGTCAGAGTCCGCCAAAGTTAAAGAAACCTACTTATATGCTGCCCTAAAGAAGGAACTTATCATTTCAATTTGTTTGTTAGTCTTTATGTAAGACACTTGAGAAGATAATCACAACTCAATCCATAATGCTATTGAAAAGAAGGAAGTTTTGGAAACCCTGTCGGGACTAACAAAGGTTTCAAAAATTTACAAAGTTCCGCCCGTTTAATTCTTGATTACAACACTCTTTTACAACCTTTGGGTCTCACAAGTAGACTCGTGAAGTTTAAAAATAAAGTTTATGAAGAAAACACATAGGTTTGATAAATGAGTCGAGATCTAAAATAGTTTCAAAACTTAATTAAAGATCGGCAAAAACACACCCTTCTAATTTATAAGTATTTGGAAGGAAATTTTAAAAGGGGCTAAAAATAGATGGTAACAACTAGCTCTAATTGGGGACAAGGACTGCTAAGGACAAAGACATGAACCCATACTTAAAATTCAGAACTACCATTTTCTTATCCATTGGGCAACAAAGTCGTGATTTAAAATTAAAGGATCAGACACAACAAAAATGGGACCACACTCCAAAAACAAAAACAAAAGAAAACTATTTACAAGGGTAGGAGGCACCTATCAACATCGAAAGGAAAAGAAATTATTATACATAGCCGTTAACGGGCTGAAAAAAATATGACCCTCGACGATTAAGACCAACATAACCACACCTTGAAGGCACCTTTGGAAACATTAACAGAAAAGTGAAAAGACTTACATGATAAAGAAGTTCTGTCACTCTTCCTTTAAATGTTTGAATGAGCTGTTGAATGAAAAGATTCCAAGTCCTTTCCTTTACCACTTCACTAGTCACCTCGACTTTTAGAGTGGTCATCTATGTAATGAAAACAAAGTTACCAAACACCGTCCAACGGATGAAAAATAACAGGTCTCATTCACCTGATTAAATGCAACTATCCCATTAGTCAGAATAAATTCTGCTAGGGCCTGGGAATCACATGTATCTCTGGAATCATTAACTTCACTTCTTAGCTTACAAATGAACATGACCTTTGTCGAAAGTTATGAGTATGTATGAATGTCTGACAATTATTTTGTGCTATTCCTGCCAACACATACTTCTATTCTCACTTCCCTCTGCTGAATATCACTCTTTGAAGTGAATTATTCTTCTTTCTTTTCTACTTTTAAGGCAAGAATGTGTGTAACTTCAGGCTTCATGAAATCATTCTCTTGAGTATCCTCCTTTCTTGAGTAGCATCAGGATTGAGAGAATACTCGATGTCTCTTCAAATGGTAGCATAAGAACATACACTATCATGACCATATAACTCATCGTCATCATCTAAATCATCAGAATCCTCATTCTTCGGTCCTGAAAGTTCAACTTCACTTGCATCTTTGGCTGTGTGAGTTACAAAAATTCTTAGCGACTGTGGTGGAATCCAATTCAAAGGGCCAACTTAGGGTGATTCATCATTACTTAAAACACTAAGAACTTCCCTTGGAAGGGGACTCGATATGGAAACATTTCCATTGCTCAATCTTTCACAGTGTCTTGCCAATTCTTCTTCAATTCTCATAGCTTCAATTTTTATCATCTCAAAGTCAAATACACCTCTTCTCCTTAGGATAAAATGAATTTATGGAAGCAAAGCATGCATAAGGGTAGCTACCAGGTTAGTTTCATTGGGCCTAATAGAACGTGGGATCTGATTCAAAATCCTAATGAATCTATCAATAAAATTCCTAAAACTTTCATTCTCATTCCTTTGAATATTTAAAAGAGTTCTCAAGCAAGCTCTTGTATTGACCACAATCTTAAATCTCTCAAGAAAGCTATCTTTGAGAGTATTCCAGTTTGTAATGCTTCCCTCTGTGATTTGCATGAACCATCTTGCTACCTGACCTTCCAAAGATGCAACAAAAAGGCGAATAAAAACATTTTCTTCAAAAATATCAGAGGTGCAAGAAGTAGCAAAGGCATGTAAATGATCTTTGGGGTCCTGTTAATTTTCTCCGGTGAACACAGGGAGTTGTTCCCTAGACCCTTCAGGAAGTGGAGGATAACTTGATAGTGCTAAGGGGCCAAAATTTGTACCCCAAGGTTAGGATGATGAAGTGGCCATCAAAATAAATTGCAACTGGGATGTGTGGGTTCTTTTTGAAATAGAGTCACCAATCTCGAAGGAGACAATTTTAAGTTCAATCAATTTTGTGGTGGTGCTCTTTGAGTTGGTGGTGGGTTTTGGTTCTGATTTGGTTGAGGTGGCAGGTTGGGATAAAGAACAATTTCAATTCTTGGGAACCTTTCTACCATGGGTTTTGACAGATGTGTGAGCTCTTCCTCTTCTTCAAGCATAAAATTCACACAAATATATTCCACCACACTTCTTCTGTACTGCCACACAAGCATATTCAATTGAGAGATGCTGTCTTCTTGTTCTGAAGTAACCAAATCTAACCCTGGCTATAGCATGGGAAAGATGCCTTCATGTGGTAACACCATCTTTTCTCATCATATAAATGCGACTTATAATAGTCCAAAAAATATATCTTGATAAATTAGAGATTTTGCTTTTATAAAAATAATTTTTTTTGTAGTTCGATTTCCCGAGTAGAGTCGTCAAAAATCTATTAGTGAATAGATTTGTCCTTTACAAAGTGAACAAAAAATGACTATAATTCCCAAGAAGGATGAATCAATCCACAACAATTGGAGAGATTATCATTGGATTGATAATCTTCCTTTGAATTTTGATTGAGGTACAACTCCCTCTTCTGATATAATTTTGTATTTTCAAATATATAAATTTGGGGTATGCTTAAATTACCAGAAAGCAGGAAAGGAAAACTAACACTTGTTCATAGCCATGACACAAGTGCGAAGAGCAATGCTTAAACTAACTACTACTAAAATGAAAGGACTAGAAAATAGTCAATATCGTGACTCAAAGATTAAATTACTAACATTTGTTGACTCGACTCAACACAATTCCTACCATTTACTGTAAATAACATGAATCAAATGTCATAGAACAATGCATTCTCAAAGGAAAGGAATGTTCAAATGCCTATCAAAACTCAAAGAATTTTTCACAAACATTAACATCTAAAATTCAAAATTACTACATAAAGACAATAACCATCCATAGAAAAACAAATTGAAACTACAAAATTTGATCCTTTATTTAGATCGATTCTCACTCATGCATCAAAGTGCAAGGGGGATCAAAATGTCAAACCCTTGCAATGCCAAAAATACAACATATTTAAACATTTTCATCTGTAACGATTAAGGTTTCCTGGAATGGCTTCTTGGCTATTAATCGATATCTAGTTGAATAAAGTTGGCTGAAAATTGATTAATTCTATCATATTATGATAATTCCCTTTATTAATTGCTATTTTTGGGGATTGTTATGATTACATCCCATTTCCCGATTGACAGGACAAGAGGATGAACCATCACTTAATATAAGCAAACCACGTGGCCTAACTTTGAGTGAAATGATCACCACCTTAACTTCTCTATGACTATTTATATGCCACCTAGATCATTCCGTGTAGTTCTTTAAATGCTAAGGACCGCTTGAATCCAATTTACAAGATATTCATCACGTCGCCTTACTTGAATTAATTAAGTTGAAGACACTTTTGTATAGTTCGGTATTAATTGCTTCAAACAAGCTCTACCAATTTTCCCATGTCACTCTATAATCCTATTCATTTCTATTCATTCTGCACAATGTTAGTTACATCTTCAAGCATCTCAAGCTCATCTAGTGAGATAGTTATGGAGAGTGACTTCATAGTAGTAGAAGGTGTTGAATGCCGTGTTGTTTGTAGGTTGGTGCTGGATCAACTAAGAGAATTCTTCCTCATCCACAGTGATGTGGAGGAAGAAGTCATCTGCAAGGTGATTGGTGTGCACTTCCTATCACAAGTGCATGTTCATAATTCCACCCTAATTGAGCATTTTCTATATAATATTGTATGCACTTCTGGTCTGTTTGGATGGGCTTTAAGGGTTGCTGAGTGTCTGGTTCATCCACGGTACCTACAAAGTGTTGAAGATGCTCTGAGAGGGCTTTCTGTTCACCCTCATGTGGGCTTGATTGGTAACACTATGTGTATCTCTTGTGCACTATGAAATGAGAGGGTCGACCAAGCTGTTACTTTGATACATGTTGGCCTTGAAAGCAACAACATGGAGACATTTTCTCACTATGTGGAATGTAATGAGACCTTTTCTCCCCTGCATAGATTGAGCAAATGCAAGAGGTGATCGAGGCCATTCGAGTCATCATATTTACCCTCTGTGTCTAAAGACCCTTGCTATGAAATCACCCCCCTTTTTGGCAATGTAATACGAATTTTTTTCGATACACACACACACACACACACACATATATATATATTTCTTTTTGGCTTTTCAATTACTCTACATCATGGAGATCTTTATGTGTTTTATTTAAGTTGTTTGCAATTTTAATTGCATGCTCATGGGAAATATGTATGAAAAACTGTGTTTTCTTGTAAGCAATCTTCTTTTCTTGTAATTTCATCCTTAACATGAAACATATTTGAGCCCCAAATGTACTTGTAAATGCCTTTGAATAAGTTATGGAAAAGTTTCAGAGTCTTCTAGAGTTAAAGAAACTTTCTTATATGCCGCCCTAAAGAAATAACTTATCATTTCAATTTGTCTGTTAGTCTTTATGTAAGACACTTGAGAAGATAATCGCAACTCAATCCATAATGCTATTGGAAAGAAGGAAGTTTTGAAAACCCTTTCGGGACCAATAAAGGTCTCAAAAATTTACAAAGTTTCGCCCAATTTCACCATTTCTCCCATTTAATTTTTGATTACAACACATTTTTAAAACCTTTGGAAGATATTAAATTTTTCTTCCTGAGGAATTACTCCAATGAAGTTTCAAACTCAAAATTGAGGATGTTAGAAGCCACAAAATAGTTTGAAAAGTGCTAATCTTAAAGATTTAGGGAAATCATGCTTTAGATCTCTTCACAAGCTTTCCAATGATATATTACAATTGAAAACTCAATGGATGGATCAAAAGTTATGACCTTTTGAAGTTGTAACTATATAAAAATAAAATAAAAAATCTTCTAGAGCAAGAAAATGGACAGTGGAATTTTTGGCACCAAAATAGGGTTACACCTTTTAGAATATTCTAAGGCAATTACACTTCTAGGAGAAAGATAGAGAATAGGGGTTACAAAAGGGGGATCCAGTAGTGCAGATCATGGTTTTTGGCTTGCAAATTTTTGTAATGAGAAGGTCCATGTGGCTGTAATATGTTATTTTCTGAGTATTTTAATTTCACTTTATTAAGATAGTAGAAAGCAAGTGTTTCTTTCTACAGTTACTATTTTATTTCTCTTGTTTATTTGTGTGTGTGTTTTAGTAAGGGGAACACCCTTCACATATAACACTAGAAATAATAAGCAAACAAAAAAAACACCAATATCCATCCCACTACCTAAACCATACCTTTCACCTGCACCTATTATTCCTTAGCATAGTGGTAAAGAATATGATCTTTTGAGAAACTTTACAATCATCCAACCAAGATTTCCCTTTGGGATTTGATTCAAACATCACCTACATGCCATGGGATGCTCCAAGAGGCTTTGCAGAAGATTGATGTCTAAAATTCTGTCAAACCGAATGATATATCTGCCTTGTTTGATTATATGCAAGTGACAAAGTTGGGTATTATGTATTCCCTTAACATTAATTACCTCCGCTTGGGATCCCAAAAAAACATGAAGCTTTAATGATAATGGTGGTCATTAATAAAACTAAGGTTAGACATACTCTCATAGATAATGGATCAAGTCTTAATGTTTGTAGCTTTGATCTTCTAGATAAAATTAGTATGGATAAGAACCTTATAGAACCTAATGATATTTCAATTTGTGGATTTGATCTAATGTTTGTAAGCAACTATTAGGGGTGCTCGCACTACCCAGTAAGGTAGGGTCCATGTTTTGCCTACTCCTATCCATATCATACTAGGACCTCTTTCATATAATCTTCTCCTAGGTAGATTGTGGATTCACACCATGAAAGGAGTCTCATCTACTCTTCATTATGAGATGAAGTATGAATGTAATAACAAGATATATATGGTAAAAGAAGATGGACAAAATTATAATTCACAAGCCGAAGCTAAACATAACACTTGCAACTCTCTCAATAATTTGATCCCAACTTCAAAGGTAGAACCTATACATATTGAAGATAATACTGATTATATGGTATCTATAACAAAATATTAGATGATGATTGGGGTTCATTAGATTTTACACCCTCCTTTATAGGAGAGTACAAAATATCACATTCTAAACCTAAAGAGTTTTGTGTTTTATCTTGTTCTACATCGACAGATCCAAAGACATCATCCAATGATGGTGATGGAGACTCTTTAAATTCTGTCCCTTATGAGTGAAAGATGCCTAACTTTAAAAAACTTAAAAAGGATTTGCATGCTTGCAAAATAAAAAATTCTTCTCATGATCATGTAGATATGATTTCTTCATCTAATTTGGAAGGATGTTATGGGCTTGGATACAAAATTATTGTTAGAGATGGGATATAGCTTTGATACCATGTTAGAGTCACTCAAGGACTCAAGCATCCAGGATCATCTAAAAAATCCAACAACAAGCTTCCACAAGAGAGAAAAGAAAGAACATGAAATTGCAACGGATGCAAGATATGACCAATATGGAATACTCAAGATTGCAATAATATATTGGAATTACATAACTGAAAAATATCTCTGCTGAGTTGCTTGGATTGATGCAATGTACATATGAAGCCTTGCTTATATAGGTAAGGAGTGAGATAGAATTAGACAAGATCATGACAAGTGTCTTAATCCTATCAGATGAGACAACTAAGTCATAACAACCTAGGAAACACACATTAAATTCTCAATGCAAATATTAAATGCATGAGAGAATTATTAAATTCCTATCTATAACTAAAGGTAAATAATGAGACATGTCCCCATTATAAATAACTTCTAGAAATGACAACTAGGAAAATTAACTCCTAAGTAAACTTATAATAATGTGAATAGGTTCTCACTAATAACTAGTTAGGAAATAACCCCATTCACACCAATAATTATTTCTAAAAATGGATATAATTCAAACATGGAACACAATGACAAGGATCAAGTGAAGTCTATACCATACTTTTCCAAACAGGGTCTAGGTTTCCAACCTTTGTCCTTATCTTCATCGAATGCTTTATCATCTACTATATTTATGACATCTTGTGGCAAGTGAGCAAAATTTTCTTCACGAGAGAAAATAATGCCTCCTACTATTGAGAAAGAGCATATTTTGTTGAGGCTTCTCAAATCTTGCTTGATTACTCTTCCTCCAAAAACATGAAATAAATTTTATAATAATAACTCATTTTGTGCATATCATCAAGTGTATGGTCATTCTACAAATGTATGCTAGGCCTTGAGTAGTAAAATACAACTTAATGATTGTGGTTCTCTTCCATGTGTTGATGCACCTAATCACTCTAAATGTAATAATGATCTCTTCTATGGTCTTGTTCCTCACTATGTGGCATTTGTAGCTTTGTGTGTTTTCTCATTGCCATTCATGGTGGTATTATCCTAAGTGCAACCATATTTTCCATGTCAAAAACATGATAGTTTATTATGTGGTTATTCTTACCTTTACACTTGGGGGGCAAGGATAACTAGTTTTGGAGGTGTATATTCCTTTCAAGGATCCCCTCTTCCCCTTTTCTTTTTTAAAATACCAACATAGTAAGTATGTTGAAATTTTAGGAGGGGGGCATATCTCTTAGCCATTTCATAAATGTCTTATGAGATTTGACTTATTGACATGCCCCTTTAGTTGTGGTTTTTTTATAATGCCCCCTGAGGCATGGTTATCAATTCATCCACTGTGATGTTAAGCATTTGTTTGTCCCCCATGATGTTAAACTTTGTGCACCCCTGAGATAATTTTTATATTCTCCCTGAAGCATGGTTTTCATGGTACTAACATAATGGAGTTTGATGTTATATGAGTTTAGAGCATTTCCAATATGGCCACCTAGCATAACACAACTTTCTTGCTAGTGGAGTCATGTGTTTCATGCGATACCCAGCATAACACAACTTGCTAGCCTTGTGGAAGCTATTATATTGCATGGACACCTAGCATAATGTAACTTGATAGTTAGTAGATCTATGTAGCTCATGAGTGATTTAAAATCCTTATGAGAGCACAATTTTCTTTAAATAACACATTCAATGGATGACGTTTGGTTTTTGAGAAAAATTTAAGACCAAGGTCTCTTTGCCTTACTGACTTGAATCCTTTTAGTACTAACAACATGTTTTTGTTTTG
>VDFB02035701.1:0-14789 GCA_007258455.2 Sequoia sempervirens | reverse complement strand
TGATCCCTAACACTGTATGCTCTCACCTCGCCCACATTGGGATCTTGGTGATCGAAAGGTGAAGGGTTACCATTCTTGCTGGTTTATATTTGGAGCTCATGCTAATAGTGGTGAAATTGTGTTGATATTTAAAAAAAAAAAAACTTAAGGGAATATTACAGTGGCATTAGAGCCTATTTTCCTGCCATCCTGTGAGTTTAGTGCTTCAATTTTCAGATGAGTGACAGAGAAATCCGATACTACACAAGAGGGTAGGACATAATTTAGTTTCAACTTTTCAATAGTTCTAGAAGTTGAATATTTTTCTAAGGTTTTGAAAGAAACCGTGTGTTTTTAGATCTAATTATGGCTTCTGATGAAGAAAGAAGTTTGACAAGGTCACCTTTCATTGCAGGAATAAGACTCAATGAAGAATTTCAGTCAATGGAAGAGGAAGTGAATACATTTTGTGTGTTGGAACATTGTTTGAGCTAAGTGAAGCAATCACCTTCTGAGGTGATGAAGAAGGCTTTATCATCTGCAGTGACCTCTTTGATTCATCTGTATTGGTTGAGGCATCCTAACAAAGAAATCAATCTATTGATTACTTATGCCTCAATGAAGTGATAAGAATCTTGGCACCTTTGATGCCCTATGATGATGATACTCTGAAGAGAGTTCTTCATATGAATGTGGAAAGTTTCCAAGATCTTGATGAAATGGGTAGCAGTCAATTCTCCAAAAAAGTTGCTATATTAAAGACATTTTCAAAAATCAGAACAAGTATCATGTTAATAGATTTGGAAATGCAAGATCAAATCTATTATTTGTTCCATTACCTCTTCAATTTGACTTAGAGTGAACAGGAGGAGGATGTTTTTGCAGTTGTAAGGACTATTCTTGTTCTGACTGTTAATGAGGTTGATGATATTCCTCAAAATGTCCAATCACTTCTTTTGGACGTATATGAGCGTGAAGAAAAGATTTCTCCTACTGCTGATATATTGATCAAAGAATTGTTCAATCAATGTGAGGAAAAATTGAAGCCTCTCTTGAAGAAGATAGTTTAGAAAAATGAGGAGAAATCTTATGTTGATGAGAGGAATGAAAACTGGTCTCCCAATAATTCTATAGCAGAATCTCAAGTTGTACCTTCAGATACGCATTTGTCCATGCATTCTACAGAAGAGTGCAATGAGTCAACATCAATTTTGGAGACACATGAGGTGTCCATGCATCCTACAGAGGAGAGAAATGTGACAACACCTACTATGGAGATACATGAAGAAGTCACAAGTGGGAAACCAATAGAGAGATGTTATTTCTGTTGAAGATGATATTCAATCAGCAAATGAAATACTTCATCTCCATAATTCAAGAGGATGTTGGTTAGAACGACAAGAAAAAACAGAGAAAGTAGAAGTAGAAAATTCTTCCAACACTAATGCTGAATCATGCATTGAGGAAGACTTAGAGGGAGTTGTTTCTAGTGGACACAAGACTGATTTCTCTTTGCTTGAAGCCAATTTGAAGCAAAGAGCTAATGACCTTGAGAGCACCATTGATGAGATAAGGAGAAGTGTTCAACAAATGCATGACAATCTAAGGAACACAGCTGATAATATTTCTGATTTCTTTTTACCCCATAGCAAAACTTCATCCACTCAACCAGGTCATGAATGGAGCAATTAAAGCTTATTAACTGCTGATAAGGAAATTCAAGTTTTGCTCAGACTAGATGACATTCATCGGCATGTGGAAAATCTGATTTATTACGTGCCAAGGAGTCAAGATGTGTGCTACATTCCTCTTGTTGATTTGAAGTCTATTAGAAATGCTATGGAAGAAATCAAAACATGTCTTTTGCACATCATTAGTGATAAGGACAGGGTTGCTAAAGTTGTTGATGAGGCTTTGGAATGGAACAAGCCAACAAAAGCTAAATTGCTTGAAGTTGAAGATCAAATCATTGCTGCTCACTATTTCAAGGAACAAGAAAACGAAAAAAGAGCTGAAGAAATTCAAGAAGTCCTTGAAGAGCTTGATCTCATACAAGAGACTTTTGATTTGAATTGTTGTCTTGAAAGAACAAGGAATTCAAATTTTCATCAACATGTCTTTCAGGCTTATGTTAATCCTTTATTTGAAGTTGGTGCTAATGTGTGTCATGAAAATCTATTTTTTGAGTTTAATGAGGGAATTCTTTCAGTTACTTTTGATGAAGGGAGGAATTCTAGCATATCTTCCATAAGTGGAATAATGATACATGAGTTACATAATGATGAAGCTACTACTGATAATAATTGATCCACTCTTCAAGAAGTGGAAAATTAGGGAATGGGAAGGAATGAGGTTATTGTTTTTGATTGGCATCAAAGAACCGATTATTCAGTATCTGATGGGGATGTTAGCTAGATTTCTGTCAAATTTTATGCTTGCACTAGCTTCCTTAAGAATAACTGATTTTAGTATTGAGTTTGATGATGAATTCATTGAATCTTTTTGGCAATTCATGTCTCATGATTTTGGATTCATTTTTTTCAATGAATTCAGATTTGTTGAATACTTCTTGGATTTTCAAGAAGTAATGATTCAGATAGAATGTATAGATCAAAGAATTCAAGTCATAATAGTTCTTCGTTTGCGGAATGGCTCCTCCTTGCTTATGATTTGAGATCCTGGTATCAATTGGCATTCGATACTTCTAGAAGCATGGGAAGAAGAAAAACCTAGTCAAGGAGTTCATATGTCCAATAATACATCCTTTGGGTTGAGTGTTGTTTCAACTTACACTAATCCTTTCTTGGGATGGTATTGTTGTGACCTTTTCACACATCGCCCCATTCAAAATGGGGACCCCCTAATTTTTTCTCCATTCTGATCTTTTGGCTTTGGTTTCGTCTCTCTCTCTCTCTCTCTCTCTCTCTCTCTCTCTCTCTCTCTTTCTGTCTCTTTCTACTGTCCACTTTCTGGGGATGTGCCCATTTGTGAGCTTAAACGTAAAATTTCGGCCAAATCTGAGAATTAGGGTTTGCACTTTTCTGGTCAATTTGAAGTCAAATAGAGCAAATAAGTTGGAATCTGAGCTTCACATTGCAGTCAGTATGCTTCCAGCAGGTCCTCGGCTAAATTTTAGTGAATTCTGACAACTTAATATTTTTAGTAAGTACCTAATTTGGAGCATTCTCTCAACACTTTTTGGAGTTTTGATCGTTACACTACATCCAAAACATGTAAAGCTGCTTGTCTGCAAATTTTGAGATAGAATGAGCAACTTTCTATTTTTAGCAAATTCAGCTTCTGGAGCAAATTTTAGGGTTTATATGCAAAGTTCTTCAATGCATGTCTGGAGATTCCTTCTGGGTTTTCAGAGACCTACGCAGTGATATAACATGCAAAATGAGACAATGACTTTCAGAATTCAGCCTTCAGGGGCTATTTTTAGGTTTTGCATGTTGAAATTTTCTTTGCATGTCTGAACATTCCTTGTGGGTTTTTCAAGGGCTTCGCAACGATATAACATGCAAACCAGGATCAAGAATTTTTCAGGAGCCGTCTTCAGAGGCTATTTTTAGGGTTTGCATGCAGAGTTTTCAGTGCATGTCAAGTGATTCTTTATGGGTTTTTCAAGAGCTACGCAGTGATGTGACATGCAAAGTGAGGTGATCAATTTTCATAGACTTGCTATTTTTAGCAGGTCCATTCCGACAGCTTCCCAACACATTAGTATCACAAATAGGGCAAAGTGCAACAAAAACAAGGTCAAATGGAGACCATTTGATAGATATGCAAGTCAAATTAGGGTTTCCAGCTTCGGGACCCAAAATGAGGGGTAAAATGCTAGAATTTCTGAAAACTGGTGTATCCCATCGTGATCAACATCTTTCAAGGAGTCCACTAGTAAAATTTGAAGGCAATCGGAGCACTTACTATTTATAGTAAGGCGTTTCAGAAACAGGTTAAAAATAGTAAATCAGCAACAGGCACCAGTGTGAACGGGCAAGTCTATCAATGAGGATCACATCATTCAAATTTCAAGTCAAATGGAGTTATGGAGGTCATGAAATCAAGTAGTTGCTATAAATAGTAAACCACCTTCAGAAACATACTATAAATAGTAGGTCAACTCGAGATGGCAGTGTGAACAGACTGGCTAGGTCATGAGGATCTTGTGGTTAAAATTTCAAATCAATCTGATTTTCAGAAGAGAGAAAACATGGAACTTACTATTTATAGTAAGTATTGATTTGGCAGAAGGAATAAGGAAAAAACGCCTAAGTCTGGATCTCATCCTGCTTCACCCCTCAAATGTGCCCTGTCTTGCTCAGCTATTGATGAAAACTTCTAAATCAATCTCGCTCGCATTCTATCCCTCCTGTTACACCAGAGATGTTCCTTAAGGTTAAAAATATCCACTCCTACCCCTCAATGCACCTAAGATGATCAGCGAAAGTTAAAAAATTCGTTGTTGAAACCCACACCTCCTTACTCCCTCAATGCTCTGTATGATTCCGCTGAAAGTTAAAAAATCTAAGTAATGTCCACCTCCTACCTCAATGCACCCAAGATGACCAGAGCGCACTTGGCGCTTGAAAATGTCCACCTCTACCTCTAATGCCTAAGATGATCAAGCAGGAAACGAAAAAAATTTGCTGCATTGAGTTCATCCCCGCAGACCCTCCAAATGCCTCAAGGTGGATGGTGTGCTAAAAAAATTTCTAGCGCAAAGACACCCCTTCAAATGCTTCCACCTCACAAGAGAGGCTAGAAAAAATTCAAAAGTCAAGAAGCGTCCGCCTCACCCCCTAAATGCGCCCATGCAAAGTGGAGGTGTTAGAAAGTTTCTATAAGTATGAAGTTTGTCCTCCACTATCAAAATGTGCCCAAGCAAGCTAGGAAAAGACAAAAGTTTTTAAATCCTCCTTGGGGTCCAAAATGCGCCCATGCTTGAAGAGTCAAGGAAAGTCAAAGGCGTGGGAGTCAAACTTCCTTCTCCACCCTTTGAATGCACCCATGAAGTCATGACCCTTTGCTAGGCGTTGAAAGTGTTGAATCCTCCTCTATGTGTGAAATGTGCCCAAGTGAAGGTAAAGAAGGAGGAAGTTACCAAGGCGTTGATGTTAAACAAGGTGAAGATGGGTGAAAATTGCTAAGACGTGGTTAAATCCTTCACCATAGCCTAAATGCGCCCAAGTCTAAGGTGGCTAAGGAAGGCATAGAAGTTATTTTCTTCTTCACATGTGAAATGCGCCCCAAAGATGTTGGAGAGGGTGGCCTTCTAAAGGGAAAAATATATAGGTGTTGATGAAAATTCCTCACCACAGATGAAATGCGCCATGACTGAAGTTGAATGGAAAGAAATTTTCTAAGGAAAAATCCAAATTTCTCCTTGATGCCTACGTGCGCCCAAGCTAGTGATGAAATGATAAAATATTTTACCTAAGTGTTAATATTTAAAATTTCACCTCCTAGAAGAAATACGCCCAATTTGATGGAGGAGAGGAAATTCACTGAGGCATGAATAAAATTGGCGAGAAGAAGTCAAAAGGTGCTAGCTTCACGAAGATGATGAAAATTTTCATAGTTGAGCAAGAAAATTTGCCCAGAGATGAAGAACGAAAATAAATTTAATGGAAAATATTTTTCTAAGGTTTAAAAATTCAAAAATTAAATGTACCCCTTCGTTTGTAGACCCATGGATTCGACGTTTTCTGAAGGAAATTTTCTTCTGGGTATTGAACGTCTGCGATGAGGAATGGATTTTAAAGTCTTCCATATTCGACAAGGATTTTGAGATGAAGATTTTGATCGACATTTGAATAATGAATTTTCCTAAGGAAAATTTTAAAAAAATTCTAAGGCAAGGAATAAAATGTGTCGTTGAAATAAAATGCCTCAAATGATGAATTTAAAGTTGATTCACTAGTTGATTTTGATCGAAATTCTTCATGAAGGTGAATCTTCCTGAGTCAGAGATGAATGAAATCAAGTGTTAGACTTCAGCTGGTGAAGTGAATTTCTTGAATATACAGTTGAAGTTAGAAAAATGATTTAAAAATGCTAAGTATGCCTTGACCAGTTGAAGTGAATCTTTTAAAATTCTAGAAGGTTAAATATTCTGTCGGGCGCATAAGTGTTACCGCCATCGAGGAGTGGTTCCGGAAATTCCTCGTAGGGAGAGGGAATGGCTTAAACCGGCCAGTTATAGCTTCTTCTAGAATTCGACTCAGCTATTTGAGTTGAGAAGTTGTTTCATTTTCTCCATCAGCTGAAGAAGTTCAATTCTAGCTCTGAAGTAAAGATTGCAGTGCAAGTGAATAAGTTGAGTATTGAAGAAGTTTGACTTGACGTGGAAGAGGATTGTTGAAGCTGAAATTTGAAAAGTCTAAGTGCTGAGAAGTGTTAGAAGTAAAGTTGGCCGATTTTCTCAAAGTGTTGAAGTTGCTGAAGCTTGCTTGAAAAATTTCTAAGTCTTGAAATTCTCGGGTTTCTAAGGAAGTGCGTTGAGGTTTGAAGCAAAATTTAGTCTTCAGTTCGACTTTCAAGTCGCATCAAAACGCAATATGATTTTTTATTTTTCCAAGTTAACCTCTAATGGATGTTTGTTGTTTTGCGAATAAGCAAGTAAGAGCAACTGTTATAGTAATGTTGCTGCAATCCGTAGGTCATATTGGTTGTCGGCAAGTCATTTCGGCCGAGTCGAAATTTCCTGAGTTGGGCAAGTTGTTCTCCATGTAATGAACTTGGGTTCTTCTAACACAGGAGGCTTCGCGCTGTCGATGGGAGTCGTTATCGCCCTTCACCACTTCACACAATATTGCCGGGCGGATGTATGCAGCCACCGGGTTTTCCAACGCATTTAGTGTCCGCGTGCCAAAGATGGAATGTGCTAATCGGCGCCATCCGGACATAGATCTATTTTCACACTTCGATGGTAGATTGTTCGGCTAACCCTCACTGCAGCTATCGGTGAAGCATTTGGAATCCCATCACACGAGAGGATGATTTACAAGACAAGAGAGCGTGCTGAGTGAATGTATGCTTCAACATTCGAGAGATGTGCCGACATGGTCAACGCTCACTGGGTGAACAAGCCCAAGCCCTCTCGCACGAAGTTTCTGAAGTAGATAATATCAGATGATTTGAAGCAGGAATACTGCGACCTGATCATGATGCTCAACAGAGTTGGAGGCTGCCCCCAGGCGTTTATCTTTGAGCCTTGGATGTTCTATTATATCAACCTCGTGCTGGAAGGAAAAGAGCACATCAACTGGGTGGTGATGATTAGTGACAATTTGCATGAGCAGCTCCGTAGTTTGAGGAGGACGAAGACATTTTATATGGGCTCATATATTGTAGACATGTTGGCTCGTATCACAAAGTATAGGGGAATATCATACAAGGATCCAATTGGATGTGGCTCTCATTAGTTCAAGATCCATGAGGCTTGTCCACAATTGCACCTGACAAGTACGTCCAATTACAAGTGAGTCAATGATGCCTTCATCATGCATATAACGAGATCACTTCAACAAAGGACTCATCATAGGATCTCGAAGGAAGCTCAAGAATTAATAGAAAGGTATGGGTGCTGGTTTATTCAATTTCCGAAATTTACTTACATTAGGCTACAAGGGTTTTCTTCCTATCCGTATAGACTTCCCAAATACCCAACAAATAGAATTTTGATGCTAGAGATATCTAGGCAACTTATTGCCTATGACAAGATTCAGAAGAGAAAGAAGGGAGGACTTGACTTCCCAATCATAATGGGGAATTCAGATGAAGTGTGTCCTTCACTTCAGGCAGCTAGGGAAGTGTTGACGTGTGTTTTGGCACAACAACATGCAAACAGAATATTGCTATCCTGTTTCTCCTGAAAGAGAAAGATGATCACCTGGATATCTTAGCTCCCAAGGTCTATGCAGTTGGTTCTCAACTGTGTTGATGTTGCTCAATTGGTCAATGTAACAGTAATATTCAAGGGGTCTGCTAGTGTTGGGTTTTTGGATTGTTCTAAGAATCAAACATGAAATAAAACCTAATTTAACTGGGGTTTTTAAAGAAACAACAAAAGATAGATCAGGGTTTTGGGACAAAAAAGAACAATGATTCATCCAATTTTAACCAAACTTGTAATCCTTCAAGGAATTGCAAACTAAAACTGCAGAACAAAGCAAACTTGTGATTGACACACAGTTTCATTCATTTACAGTGCTGATTTTAATAACAGGGTACTAGTTACCATTTTAAATAAAACACAAAATAACATTCCATTCCTTGAAGACTTCACAGATCAAATGATTAACTTAAGACAAACACCATTCTGAAACACAATCTGAAATAGATTTTAATCTGGTTGCTTCTACTTTTAATGAAACAGATAAACGACAATTACAAAACTGGCACAATCACCAGTGTACAGAAAATCTGTGATTCCAAATTGTTTCCATTTGTATTAAGAAAACTGGAAAGATCCATTACAGACTATTCTGAATCTAACTCCTAACTAAGAAGACAAAAGAGGCTCCTATTACAAAGAATCAGGAAGCTATTCTATCTTTTCTAACTGACTTTCTCTATGATTTCTAACTCTTTTATGATCCTAGAAGTTCTCTACGAATTCTTCTCTACAAGTGCTCTACAAGTTCTAACCATAAAAACTCTAACTGTCTCTTAAAAGTTCTAACCTTTCTTAAAGAGGCCCGAATGCCTTATATACAGGATCCATCAAAAAGAATGCACTGTCCCCCTGCATTAGGGCTTTTACAAAATATCTGCTTCTAGGAGAGTTGGCTCTCAAATCTTTCTGAAGAGAGTTAATGTTGTATTCAATGAGAAGCCTTGATGTCCATGCTGATGAAGGATTTCTATCCTCAGGAGAAGCCTTTTTAGATCTTTTTGGAAACTGCAACATTAACTCTTCTATCTTTGTGTCCACCTTCGAACTCTGTTGGAGTCGCCTTGAATGCTCAGAATATCTCCATCAATACTGATCTACCTCCTTGCTAGTAGTCACTACAGCTGTCCTTGTGAGTCACAGTTTCTTCTTTCCTTCGGCCTTTCCTCATGTTCTGGACCTTGCTATCCATTGACCACTTCTGAAGCACCATCGACCCCCCTGTAGATCTTTGCATTTCACCCGAGCCGATCCATCGTCACCTATTCTCAGAAAGAGTCGACCTGATTTGCATTATGTTGGCCTTCTTTCCCAGGAACAGTCAATCGGTCAAAGGGACCAATGAATCACTCTTTGGCTTCCTCTGATTGGTCGGACATACGCCAAGAGAGCCTTTCAGGCTGTCAAAAGTGGTCTGAGCAGTATCGCATGTTGGTGAGACACCATCGGTGTCTCCTTGATGCAATCCCATCCTTCAATAGCTATCGGGGTAGCATGGGGCAGTCGGTGAGACATTTCGGCGAACCGTGGGAGTCATATCGAGCTCAAAAGAACATCGGCAAGATAGCCGCTCGTCGGTAGGACATCACAGCGATGATATCCCTCTCTCTGGCTCAGAGTTCTTTTTTCTTTCGGCAAGACTTTTTAATCAACAGAAGGTCATGGCAAGCTCCCCTTGGTTATACCGATATTTCTTTTTCATTTGTGAACCCACCACTATCGGCAAGACTTTAGCCTATCGACAAGACCACATGGCGAAGTCCTCGTTATGTCAGCGAGCCCATTTCTTTATGTCGGGGAGACATCATTGGGTCAGCAAGACATCTTACCAAACCCGATCCATTCGCTCAGAGTCTCCCCGAGTCCCTTCAGTTTCCCCGAGCTCACTTTTGCTTCGGCGAGACATCTTGGCGCACACCTTTCTTCTCCCCGATTGCTAATTTGACTCCATCACCAAGACATTCCCGGGTCACCGAGACTTCCTAGCAAGCTCAAATTGTTATGTCATGCATGCATTTTCCCGCATGAGTTCTCTGCGGTTGGCGACTTCCTTTTTCAGCCCCATACCTCACCCGGTGGTCCTTCTTCAACGCAAACCATCCATTGGTCGGGAGATATCACACGACTTACCATCCTTCACCGAAACCTCCCACCGCTTTCACATCGCTTTATGTCGGCGAGACTCAGTCACAAGACATCTTGGTGAGCCTTCCTTTCTAGCTTAACACACTTCTGTCGGTATGACTTCTTAGTCGAGACATTCTCATGAGAAACCAAAATTCCTTCTCCCTCCCTAAAACCCTTGGGGAACCTTTGTCGGCAAGACTCAGGCGATAGCCCAATTTCACACCGGGATACATATTGATTCTCTCCCCAAGACATATCGATAGAATCCTCGCTTAAGTCGGGCAGGACCGGGAGCTGCTCGAGACGCAATTCTCATGTAGTTGAGTCTTACCGAAAGCTATGCCCTATTGGCAGTCGGTAAGACATTGCTGGTTCGCTGAGAGTTTATACCGACGAATAGATCTCTCTGCGATGGGAAATTTTCACCGTCAATCGGCAAGACCAAAAGACTTCGCCAAGATCCCATGTCGAATGCTGATTGTTTGGCCGAGGCGCTTACTTGTGAACCGATTGGTGAGACACAAAATACTCGGGGAGACCCTCCACCGAAAAGATAACTCTTTAGTTTATGTCACCTTGGCCTCCGCTGATGTTTTTCATGACCGCACCAACGCAGAATAAAGTTGCCAGCGGCTTCCCTATTCTCTCTTGATCAAAGTATTCCACATGCTAAGATTGCAAGAAAGTTCATGCGTTCAACTCCAAGGTTCTTTCAGTGCGAATAGGCTCAGTTTGGCTCGATGTGATTTGCTGGTATGTCAAGGGGACTTACGGAATTGTTCGGCAGCGGAGAAAGGAATTCAAATGGCTCGAAAGATTTGTCTATGAAGTTCTTGTTTCCTATTCTAACCGGAAAGTACTGAATGAAATGGTGCAGGTTTAAGAAGACTCTAATCTACTCTAAGGCGTGAGATATGGGGCTCAACTTCACAAGCTTCAACCAGGCTCTGCTTTGCCTCGCTTTGGACAGCCTCCACAGAACCGGTGCAATCTTCAAAGGAGTAGTTCAAGATGTTCATATCACAACTTAGCATGAAAATACCATCACAACGACGCATATAAACATACAAATCATGATCGAAGTTAAGTACATGATATTCCAGTTGACCACACAAGGCGCATTCACCATCAGCAAATACACTAGTGGTATGGATAGACGAAGTTGCTTAGATCAAACACCACATTTCACAGCTAACATCTACTTGCATGAGAATGAAATTTACGCTACTCTACGCTACTTGAAGTAGAAGGGATGAAGAAACCTCGCTAGCTATCCACAACAAAGATGAATTTCACCATCAGTGAAAGATCTTTTATTATGAAAGTTTTACACGACAATTTCTTACAAAAGTTTTCAAAGGAAAACTTTCCTTCTCCTCCAACTACACTATCAATCTACTTCTAAGTTATTTCTCTATTCTAACTTCTATTCTAATTCTATTGTCTCATGCTAAGCTTCCCACTTCTAGTACACCAGGACTCCCTTTTATAGTTGGCTGTCCAATCCGACGGGCTTTAGATTATAAATCGCCTGATGGCCCAGACAGCCACCTCACTCTAAACAAGATTTGCCCTAAAACTCAAAGGAGAGTGGGGCTAATAAATGAGCCATAATGTCCACTCATCATCCTCTAGAAGATTCCGCTTGCAGACGCAGTTCACATCGTTTGATCTTCTTCTGGCTGCTTGTTCTTGACTTCTTCCACTTGAGGGTCTTCATCTTCGGGCTACTTGAGCTAACACTTAGCCATTTTCTTGCAAATTTTCCTCCTTCGAGACTGAAACTTGTAACTTTATCCTCCTTCGAAGGTTGTGATATCATCGTGCTTCATCACTTCAAGTCATCGTGCTCTGGCTTCAACATTCCTCCTGCAAAACAAGCAAGGAGAGAAGCATTAGAACACTTCACAATATAAACTCAACTTACTTACCAAGATTTTCACGTTCCATCTCCTAAGAGCCCAAGGGCTTTATGCTCGCATTCTTCACGCCTTAGCCACTTTTCAACCCATCTCCTTCAAGGGCGATCATCTTTGAGAGATCTATTTCACCTGCTGGAGCTCTGACAACCTTGATTTCATTCATCTCTGGCTCAAGAAAACTATCATCACGAAGAATTTAAGCAAATTCACCTAGGCAGTTTCTTTCAAATTCATCGCCTAGAGGATTTCACCTTGAAAACACATTTTCTTCACACTTACTTTAGAAAATTTTCAAATTTCCCTTAGGAAAATTCATCAACCTGGTGCCCGCTTAAAATCTTTATCCCAGAATCCCCGACAAGTTGTGGAAGACCTTAAAATCAACTCCTCATTGGCAATCTTCAATACCTTAAGAAAATTTTCTTCAATTTGTTTAACTCCATGGGTACCTAAATCTAACGGTTCATTTGATTTTCTTGAATTTTGAACCTAGAAAATTATTTTCCTCAGGAAACTTAAATCCGCTCTTTCACTGAAGATTTCTGTTGCCTGACTTGAAAAATATTTTTTAACCTCGCAGACCGGGTATCAATTTCACCGGCAATTCATCCTGCGTTTCAAGGAAAATTCCACCATCTTGGAGTTCAGGCGATTTTCTATGAAGAAAATATTTCCTTCAATACTTTAGAAAATTTTCGATCACTTAGCATTTTGAAAATTTTCCCTTAGAAAATTTCTCCTTAAAAAAAAAATTAATTCAATCTTGCGCATTTTTTCCTGTGAGAAAATTATCAACTTCACTTAGAAAATCTCCACGAGGGCGCTTGTATGAAGAAAATATTTTCCCTCTCTCAATGCCCAACGTACTCATCTCCACTTGGGCGCACTTCCCACTTCAAGAGGGCATTTGAAAAAAATAAAAAATAAAAAAAAATCCAACGCCTAGGATATTACATGGCAATATTCTCCATTTGAACTTACTTCCCTTTTATATCTTAGGCGCATTTCATGTGCCATGGAGAACATTTAACCTCCAACGCCTAGCATGTTATATTTTTCACCACCTTTATTTTCAACGCCTTAACTCTTTTATTTCACCATTCTCAGCTTACATCTTGGCGCATTCAACACTTGTGGAAGAATAACATTTCTAACGCCTTCCTATTTTGTCTTCACATGCCCTCTTTTGGGCGCATTTTGCCATGCAAGAAGGATAAAGTTTCCTACGCCATTGTTGACTTGTTGACCCTTTTGAGAGGTAGGCGCATATAGAGGAGTCCTCTTCACATTTAAAATATTTTTCAACCTCCTCTAGTCAAAGGCGCATTTGATAGCTCCAACTTCTAGTTTTATCTTCCTTAGACCTTTTTTTAAACATCTCTCACTCCTTAAGGCGCAAATGACAGGTTGGAGTTTACACGCCTTAGTTGATTTTTTCAGCTTCCACTCCTTTCCATTCCAGCTAAGGCGCATATTGCACGGTCTGCTTCCAATTTTGACCCTTAGAAAATTTCAAAGGTGGGACTTTATGTTGGGCGCAAATGACAGTTAGCACTTCCAGTTGGGGGCGCATTTGGACCCATGAGTTTTCAATTCGTGACTTAGGAAATTTCACCCTCGTGTTGTTTTCAAGGGCGCTTTTGACATATCAAACTCCAATCTATGCCTTGGGTTAACTTTAGTTTATTCCTTCAGCGCAAATGATATCTGGAGCTTCCACCTTTTAACACCAAGGGCGTATATCTAATCTTTATGAAGTGAGGCGCATACGGGGTATTAAGCTTCAAATGTCAAATGCCTTAGTCAAAGGGGCGCATTCAAGGCAGGGAACTTCAAGTTAAACGCCTTAGTCAACTTTTGGCTTTTAATCTCCTCAGGCGCACTTCACAGGTCAAGCATCCAGGCGCATTTGGGCTATGGAGGTCTTAATTTTGCCATGGGCGCATTTAGATGGGTCAACTTCAAATCTTGCCAAGGGCGCATATCACCCTACCAACGCCTAGTTTCAACACTTGGAAAAGCTCAAGGGCGCATTTAGCATGTGGTGCTTTCAATTTGACCATTGGGCGCATTTGACAAGGTGTATTTCCATTTTACAACACTTAGAAAGTTTTCTAAGTCACCTCTTTGTTGGGCGCATTTACTTGGCCAAGCTTTCAATTTAAGAAACTCAGAATATTTTCAAGTCTTCTCTAAGTTTGGGGGCGCATTTAGGAGGGTGAACATTTAATTTTCAAATACTTAGAAAATTTCCACTTTCATTCTCCCTCCAAGGGCGCATTTCACCATAGGCGCCTCCAATTTGTAGCACTTTGACTATTTTTCAACCAGCCTAAAGCTCAAGGGCGCATTTTACCATGGAGCCTCAAATTTTCATGACTTAGAAATTTTCAGGGTCGACTCTTCAAGCTTGAGGGCGCATTCAAGATGTTTAGAAAATTTTCATCATCCTTCAGCTTCTTATAGCAAGTTTTGGTGCCAGATTTGAAAAATTATCAAATTTGACGTGTTTTGTTCCATTTGCCAAATTTAGGGTGATTTGATCGTGCTTGCCCTAATTTTCTATTTTTAGAAAGTTCTTCAAATTTCATGCTTTGAATTGACTTCTGACTACAAAAAGCCTGATATTACTTTGTTCTGAATCTCGGGATGTGTTTGTGCCACTGACGCCTGGTATCTGTCTGTACCTGCTATTTTTAGCGGCTTACTAAAAATAGCAATTGCTTAGAATGTCTTCAAATTTTGCGTGTTGATTGCTTGAAGGGTATTGGTCGTGATTGGACGCTGCTTTTGCTTGACTTTTGTGTTCTGCCCTTGAATTTAGGAAACCCTAATTGACCTGCTAAAAATAGCAACTATCT
>VDFB02035700.1:0-25820 GCA_007258455.2 Sequoia sempervirens | reverse complement strand
AGCCCAAAAGATCTAGGCAGTAAAATTTTGTTGTTTGTTTTGATGCTCATAAGAATCTTGGAGTGTTATGTGTGTTTGTAGATTAATTGGTTATTGAAGGAACCTAGAGCCCCAAAACATATGGGTTGTAAATGGTTGTTGATTATTTTGGTAGATTGATGGAGGCATAAACTATTGGAAATTTTTGTGTTGAAGATTGACAAAGGAAGAGATAAGAAATTGGGTTCAAAGACCGGGTAGAGCAAAGGGAAGAGTAACCCAAGGTAGGTATCAGAATACAGAAAGATACAAGTTTGCATAGGTAGAGTACCAAAGGAGAGGCAACCTGTGCTAGAATTGGCAAGTGATGTGTGTTGTTGTGTGAATCAATCGTCAAAGGAGAGGCAGTTTGCACTTGAAGCTTGAGTAGAGACTGTGGATTGTAGTGGTAAGAAGGATGGGTATTAGTGTAAGGAGATCTGTCATAATCCCATCTTGGGATAGGTATTGGGATGGAGTGGAAATCAAACAACTCTGAGAGGAATTGGAGAAGATTGTAAGTAGAATGGATATGTTGGAAAAGAGTTATTTGCCTAATAATGTTGTGATTGTGGGAAGTGGACAAGAAGAGAAGAGGAAAGTTCTTGTTTTAGAGGACTTGAATAAAGATAGTAAGGAAAGGAGAAAAGGGAAAGTGCAACAAGGAGCACTTGAAGAAGAAGAGAAGATAGTGTCCATGAAAGTGGCAATTGAAGAGACATCTGAGTCTCTCAATTTGTTTGATACTAATTTGTTTGAAAGTGTTGAATACAAGTATGAAGAAGGTTGAGAACAAGCCTTTGGAGGAAAAAGGAGAGAGGGAAAGAAGGGAGCCCATAGGAAAAGATGAAGATAAGACCGAAAGAAGACAAGTTGCAAAATTAGATAAAAGAAAACAGTTCATGGCAGAGGTGCATTACAAGGTACCTAAAGATGAAGAGAGGAATAATGAAGAAAAGAAGAAAGCCTATAAAGAGAAAGAGGTGGCAAGACATGAAGCCAAGAAGGTAAGAAAATTGGGACAACAGACCAATGAATAGGTAAAAGTGAGTTTTGGTGGTGATTTTGACTAGATGCAAGTAGACATAGGAATGTGAATATGCTATAGATAGATAGGAGAAAATAAAATTAGTAGATCATGGGTATATCGTACCATTTTGACAAAGAAAATTAGTTGGAAAGGAACATTAGGTGGAAGGAAACCAAGGGGTGGTTTTTACTAACCTTTATGATAGTAAAATAACGTCAAAGATGGAAGGTATGACAAAGAATCAAGGAATACAAGAGGATGGGCCAAGTGCAAAGGCAACAAGACATCAATTCAAGAAGATGAAGAACCCAGTGTGGGTAGTGAAACATGGGACAACAGTAGAAAAAGTTGATAATGAGAAGAAGACAATACAAGAGAAGAGGAAAGGTGTAGATGTGGACAAATCCAATGAACCAAAGAAATTAATAGAGCCCATAGAAGATGAAAAGGAGGATAATTCCCTAGAGCATGCAACAAAGTTAGAGGAAGAGCAACATGATAAGCGCGAGGTAAGAGGTAGACAATTTGATTTGTATGATGATGATGTTGAGGCTTTGAATGAAATTTATGAATATGAGAAGTTGTGGTTGACTGTGGATGAAAAGGAAACGAGAAGAGAAAGATATAAAAAGAGGAAGGAAAGCAAAAGAAGGCAGAGTGGAATGTCTAGTAATGAGTATAGGAAAGATAGGAAGAATGACTTGGTTAAGAGGAATGAGAAGCCTGAAAGAAAAATAGAAGAGTGGCGTGACAAAGAGATGGAGATTGAAGGAGGAGCAACAAAATATACAGAAAAGGAAGTTGAAGCAATAGAGGATAAAGCAGATGAAGATAAATACAATCATGAGGGAAACATAGCAAAGGAAAAATTTGAAGAAGGGGTAGCAAACAAGAATTGTGTGGATGATTTGTGGGCTCAATCCTCTAAGATCAAACAAGAATTGTAGGAGGATATTGTTGGTGAAGGAATAAATACAAGTGGGTCAATGGAGAAGGATGAAGGAAGAAAAGTTGTAGATAGTGATAGAGAAGTTGGTGCAACAATGCAGGCAGAGGTAAACAAATACGTGTTCTCCAAGAATGTGGATATGTATTTCTTTAGTGTGTTGATCAATGAAAGGGTTGAGCAAAAATCTGAATTAGAGCATGGTATTGTGGTCTGTGATATGAGAGACAATATTAAAAATGATTTGTGGTTGTTTAGTTGGGACATTGGGAAGGAAGTATATGTAATGTTGGATGTAGATTGGTATAAGGTTGAGCATGCCTTTGGTATAATAGAGAACCCAATGGGTGAAGTGGAAATAATTAGGGACATATATGTAGAGTTCCTTAATCTTTGTATGTTTGGAAAGGTTGATTTGTGGGTGAATGTGACAACAAGAAGTCTGGTTAGCGTGGAGTTGTATGATGAGCAACAATGTTGGATGAATAGGTTGAAGGTGCCAAAAATATTGTGGAAGAAGCAATAGAAGAGAATAGAAGGAGATCAATTTTAAATCATAACCCATGTCCAAGAGTACATGGCTTCTTTGTCCCCTGGGGAGTATGATGTACGGGCATCAATCCTATTCTTTATTTGGTGGGTCAAGTTTTTGGATTTGTTGGTGTGACTTGGTTCTAAAACTATTCTTGTCACTACTTGGGTAGGAAGATAGGAAGTTAAGGGTATGTGCAGGATCATCATGGAAAAAGCAAGTCCTTAAGTGGCAAAAAATTCAAGTACCAGAGTTAGGCAACTTGGATGTAAAAATTTGAATAAGTTATCTATATTATTTCAAAATATGTAAGAATAGATTTTGTAGCAAATTGAATTTAGTTTCTAAACTACTAGGTTTATTTAAAAAATATATTTATTTATTTGGTGAAAAATTCTTGAAATTTCAATGCAAGAGGCTTAAATTTTAGGGAAAATAAGAAAGGTGGGTGTTTCTATCTAACCACCCTTGCCACAATAAAATGATAATATTTTTTAAGTAATATTTTTTAGGATATAAGTAGATGACTCCATGTCTCATGATGACATTTTTGTTATTTTTGGCAAGTAACAATTCACTGCTAATTTTTTATTACAACTTTTGCAATATGTAAATTGCATGTTCAATCCATCTTAATCTAACAAACTTCGATTTTTATTTTTTTAATCCTATAGTATGCAAAGCTACAGGAATGGCTGCATATTTAGATCTAAAAATGTGGATATCAGTTGGTTACAGATATTTTTCTAATCAAATTTTATCAATCAGACTTTAGTCAGAATTCAAATAGAAAATGAATAATAATTATTTATTAAATTCAAAGTAAAGAATAATTTATATTGCTGGAAAGCTGAGAATTTCCTTTAAAAATCCTTTTTGTTTCATCAATTTTGGATGAAAAAAAGTCATCAGCCACATACCCTACACATACCCATCATATCGCCACTTTTTGGCCCATCATGATCCTGCACATACCCTTAAGGGAGTTTGAATAGGCTCAGGTTGTTGTCATTGTATGGACATGAAGTTAGTTAGTCAATTAAGTCACCTTCAACATGGAAGAATGAGCGATTGTAGATGGTTAGGGATTGATAGTTAGAAGTCAATAGTTGTAGAAGTTGAATGCGAGCAGTTTGGGGATAGTCGAGGAAGGTTGGAATTCGATGGTATTTGATGGAATAGAAAGCTCATCAAGTGAAATAAAGAAGGGTCAAGTGGGTGATGGAAAGGTTGGACGGTTATGATAGAGAAAGGCCAAACTAAGGTTGGACGGGTTGGCCATAAAGGACACAAAAAGGCCAACAAATAGGTTGAGTTGGTTGTGAAGGAGAAGAGGAAGGTCGACAAAGAAGAGGTCGTCAGAAAATAGGCTATTAGAGGGTAGGTCGAGCATAACAAGTCCATATATGAGGACAGACGGGAAGGTCCCAAAAGAGGGCTGACTTTAGAAAGGTTGGATAGAGGTAGTTGAAAAGGTCGATTGTAAAGAAAAGGAATGAGGTGAGGTTGATCGATTGAGGCAGAGCATGCAACAAGGGTGGAGCAGAGGAAGAAGAAGGACCGATCCAAGAATCGGGTGAGAGGAGGCCTTGAGCCATAAGGTCAATGAAGGTCGAGAGAGGAAGACATCCCCAAGAAATGAATGTGAGAAGATCATGAATGAGAGGCTTGAACAAGTAAATCGGGATGATAGGAAGCATATTGGAGGAAACGAGTTTGGGCCTGCATTAGGAGAATAAATATTTGTAATAAGCAATGTTGATGAATGAATAAAGTATTGTGTGTTGATTATTAATGATATTGATTGTTCTTGGAAAACTTGGTTAATAACTGTTCAATGGATGTATTGTTCATATGATTTAACATAGTTACTATTGCATAAATGAATGATTGTTATTGAGGTGAAAATTTGTTCTTTAATATGTAAGTTCCTGTCACTAGTTTGACAGTAAATCTGAAAGTATGGATGTTGCAAGGCTTAAGTTGGGGTATGGGTCCTTAGACTGATTGTAGTATATGGAGAAATATTTGCAAGTGGTAACTCCACGTCCATCATGATGTCAAATGTCATAGTTGAACCAAAATGAAATATAGAAAAAGAGATCTTAGGCCATAAATGCAAAGAACCTAGGTTGCAATGGTGATCTTTTTCCAAGTTTCATTAGAATGTAGATCAACAAGGTAAATAGATTGACTAGCAACCATGAAGGTGAGCCAATCATATCTAGATCTACATCTAATTGAGGATTGGAATGAATTGGAAATTATTGGGAGTGATTAACCTAATTGAACTATATGACCTAATATGAAAAATGAAATATTTGGGAAATGCACAAACTAAAATTGTAGATTGCAAGTGGATTCAAAAAGTGTAAGGTGATATGTACCTGCCCAAAAAAATTGGTTTCAAGCACTATAGGAGGATTGGGTCACCAAGTTGGGTTAATGAATCTTTGTAGGGGTGTCTTGACAAAATGTTGGGGTCCTCTGATGTTGAATTTGAGCTTCATATTCTCACCTATAAATCTGTCAGAACACTATCGAATATTTATATAACTAAGTTTATGTGGCTTGACAAGATGCATGACAACAAATGCAACAAAGCAAAATGGATCTTCAAACCTTCTTGAATCCTTTTCAAACATGTAACTTGCACATTCAAAGAGAGGGAAAATTTTGTGCCATATAGGGGCTTGCCTCATTCAAACATCGAGTAAGTGTTTCCACTTCCATAATGATAAATATCAATGTATAAATGATAATAGAAAGGAAGGAATGATGAAATCATAATGGGCTAAAACTCACCAACCCTCACTGGCTACCTTAAAGGACTAAAGTCACACACATCTCCTCAAGGATTTGGATCTTGCTTGCTTGAATACTTGAATTCTTTAGAGACCTACAAAAAGATGTTAGCCTTCACAAAATATGACAACATGATAACATAAACTCACAAACACTTTGACATGATGCTTGGATCTTGAATTGCTACAATGAAGTTCTCTGATAATATTGCTTTTGACTTGATCTTGAATGCTCTTAATGTTCACCTCTTGCTAGATAGATTTCAAATGATGCAATAACTAGGTATTTATATGCATTTATTTAATTTCCCAAAAATTAGATGTCGATAGTCGACATTTGCAAGTGGGCTTTTGAATGTTAAAATGGCCACTCCAACATGTCCAAAAATGGGTCCTGGCTAAGAAGGGAGACCATTCTCACATGGGTGAATGGGCCCTGGCCCAAATTTCTAAGACACTCAATGTTGGGGAAACATATGAAGTGGATGCATTTATTCAATGCTTGTCATTTATTGCGAATGGGTGCAAATGGGCTCCATAATCAATACTTTTAGGTAATTTAGGGGTCAATTAAGCTCAATAATTTAGGGGGGATAAAACATAATGTGAAATTGTTAAGGTATGCAAATTTCTACACTACAGTATCATTTCACATGTTCACTATAATTGATGAAGATACATGATTAGTTTTTAATTCCAACTTAGACCCCTTCTCCTTCTACACATGCACATATTGATCACAACTGATAATTTTGAGATGCTAGAAAATGTCTTCTTGCCCAATCAAATCTCCTTTGGGGTTTTATCAACAAGTGTTGACATATGAGATGTGTTGATCAATAAGATAACAATTACTATTCATGATCTTAGCATGATTGAGCATGTTTATATCCTTTTTTATTAATATAATTTTGTTCATCATTTCTACACAAATCCATTCTATTGAGGGATGCATGAATTGTGTCTATCACTATACTTTTTTGTTAATATAACCTTTCCAAATTTGCAAAGTAAAATTCTCTACTGTTTTCTATTCTTAGAACTTTGATCTTCTATTTAGCCCAATTCCCCATGAGATCTTGAAACTCTCTAAATTTACTCCAAACTTCTATCACAAAAAGAACACCCATGTTTTTCTAGAGAGTCCTTAAATAGATGATACATAATACAATTTCGCTAATGAAAGTATAGTTATAGTTCCAAAAATGTCATTATGAACCAAGTGCAAAGTTCCATCCAATCTTGTACAACTCATTAAATTTAACACAATTTTATTTTCCACATATACATTATTCATAGAATCAAAATCCAAAGAATAATCTTCAAGTCCCTTAACCAAATCTTTGGACTTTGAGACCTTCAAATTTTTATAGCTAATGTGATCCAATCTTTCATTTTTCAACTAATTGAAAAAAATTCTTTAATGAAATTCTAAAATTTCCAAATTTAGATATTTGAAATATTTCTTTAACAATACCTTGAAATTTTACCTTGCCATTAATTATACATGTGCTACTTAATGGCTAATACCTTCTCACATGCTTCCAAACTATCTTAGTGGGATACATAAGCTTGTAGCCATGTGATAACTATCAAGACTTTGCATTTCAATTAAGAGCTTGCATCAATGAGCCCTTGGTCTATTAGTGAATTTGATTGGTCTTGAATGACTCCACTAGGGATCAAGTGTAAGACCCCAACATTATAAGAGATGAGGTCAGGATTATGCACCAAGCAAATTTACTGAAATGGATACCCTTCAATTCTTGAATTTCAGTAGAAAAAATTTCAACATAAAAATTGTGCTCCACTATCAAATGATTAAAAAGATCTAAATGATTTAAAATCCCAAAATAACTAAATAAGCACAGCTTCCTCTTAGAAAAATATCTCTTTTTATCAGTGGAAGAGGAATCCAAAGAGACTTTTGGCGTTAAGTCTGCACCACTATGCATTTTTTATGATGATGATCTGGGGAGTGGGCTCCAATCAGCGCTTCCTCCCATGCTTCCTAGCACAAAGGCCCCTTCTATCCTGCTTGTAGCAAACACTGCCAAAAGAAGCATTTCTTTACTGAAGCCCACGCCTCATCCATAGCCACGGGGGATTCCTCCTTTTCCACTGCCATGAACCCTGCGCACTACCAGATTGCAGACAAATCCAATATAAAACCTCTGTTAACACTTGAGTATTACTTACATATGAAAACACACTTTTCACGTTACAAACAATGTATTCCCATACCAAATTTTTAATAGAAGACAACTTTTAGAAGTGTCGTGAAGCTTGAAAGCAAGTACCAATGTACTTGGTCATGTCGTACAACATGTACAGTACGTACTTAAAAAGCACATTTCTTCCCAAAGCAACAAACGTCCTTTAAAAAACCATAAACATCCAGAGACATTAAGATTTTATTATGATCAGCTTGTCGATTTGATTTTATTAATGTATCTTGGCGGACATTTATAATGGTCCCTTCTTGCTCTTTGGCCACGCGCACATTTCTTTCTATGACAGCAAGACTGTAAGATTCCCTTCTTTTTTCCTCTTTGCAACAGCCATTGGGTGGACGAGTCAGTCAGTAAGGACTGATTACACGTAAGTCTTTTGATAAATTAGATTAATCTTATTCCATGTCTTTCTACGAAATGATTCATATCAATTTTTTAAATGCCAATTATTAATCTATTAGCCGTGGATGCTAAATACAGGCTGTCATGAAATCTTTGCGTATCTGCATGTCAATGCTGCCATGTGAGGTGTTGACTAACAGTGAGAGAAGACAATCAACAGTGAATATCATTGATTTTCATGGTGTTGTCGTTGAAGGCAATTTAGCAGAGCTGTCGAGGAATCATATTCGTCACGGATACAGATAATCCATGTTTTTTTAATGTACTCTCATCAGTCTGCCTGAAAATCCTATAAATATATTCCTACATGGTCGTCTATAGTAAATGCAGTCATTGAGAGCTTTTGGGAAGCTTTCGGTCTGAATTCTGATCAGTTTGGTATTTGCATCTTCTGCTAATTTCAAGATCAGCTAATGGCTACTGCATCTCATAATATGAACAGCCGTCTTAATGTTGAATGCAAGAGCAGGAATAGGAGGAGAATTCTGCCCAAAAGGGGGCAGGTGAAAGTGGCTATTGCAGTCTCTGCAATTCATACCATTTTTTCTGTACTCTCGTTCAGCAAGTCCTCCAAAATAGAGGATTATTCGTACCAGTGTAAAAAGAAATGAGACTTTATTTTTTTTGAAAAAAACGTTTCCTGGAGGAAATTTCCATTGTAGATCTTGTATTTAGTTTACTGCTTTACGAACTGTAGTTATAAAGAGCAATTTACTATCTGCAATCCGATTCAAGATATTTTTGTCATGGAAGTTAAAATTTACTACCTAGATCTTATTTCATGATTTTAAGGAGTAATTAATTTTGCAACATTGTGTTATCATTTGTATTCATCTAAATCATATTTTTAGATTAATTAATTAGGACATTTTATAGGGCCCAATCTGAATATAAAAATATAATTACATTGAAGGGTTTAGAAGTCAATACATAAATAAGTTAAAAATTTAAATGTCACGAAGAAGCCCAATCACCTTTGGGGCAGAGCACAATCCCTATAAACCAATGAGTGATAAGAATAGGGAGAATCTATAAATAAGAAATTGGAAAAGAAACAAATATAAAATACATGTCAAATTTCATGTTAGGACATTATGGTTGCAAGCATTATGAATCCATATAAAATTCAACAAATCTCATCACCCAACAAATATAGAGCAAGAGCTCAAATACAGCCCAATTGTTTAACATTAATGCAACAAAACCATTCAAGTCCACTGTCTTCTCCACTATATGGCCCCCTGATCTAGCAAACCAACACTAAAAAGTAAATGCCACAAATAATCTCCATTCTTTTCTTAGCCTTGGGCATTATTTTTCCAAATAAAAATATAATTTTTTGGTTACTCTTTAATCCCACACACCCCTTATTATGCACAACAATCAAACACAACAAAACTATCTCCATGTTTGCACAAAAATCATAGCACACACTGACTTCTTGTTGACAATATTTTATTTTCATCGCCTCAACTCCATACAACCCCTGATAACTCTTTAAATTTAAATCTAATTCTTGGAGGAGGAATAGAAATAGTGGGCATGCCCTCAAAATGATATGATAACATTTATAGGAGCCAAACCCTAAGCATAGCATTTGATGCCCCTAAAACTAGCTTAGATATGAAATTTTGTCACACCATAGCCTTTCACTAGGGAAAGTCCTATAGACTAAGAACATACTCCTAGAGAATAGATTCACAAAAATATAATACAATAAGAGAATCACAATGAAAGAATAAGGCCAAATGACTATCCAAGACCACACCTTTACATTGAGAATCGCTCTTAGATTGCAATTTTTTTTACAATTCATAAAAAGAGTAGAAATAGCCTATGTTGGAAATATGCTTGTTGTCATTGATGTTAAGGATCCTCCATTGATGTTAAGGATTGGTGTCGAGGCCTTTGAGAAAGAGATGATTGCAAATGTTGATAATGTTGTCAAACTTATCATTATTGTCAAGATGTGTTTTGTTGCTCTGAACATGGAGGTTGTCTACTTCAGATCTATTTTGTTGCTCTAATTTGTTCATGCTTTCTAGCAATAGCATGATGGTTGTGATCTACATCAGATATCCTTAGCTTGTTTGGATTACATGCTTCTATTAGTATTTGTGCACTTGGTAGGGTTTTATCCCTAATTCCCTTTAAACCCTAAGCCTTTTGGTCAAGCACTTTACATTCTATTTCGTCATTGACTAACTATTAGAGGTTCTAGTTTGCTTAAGTTATGACAAAATCCCTTCAATATCATTGTTCACCGACCAAAGCCCTTCAATATCATTGTTCACCGACCTTGTTTACAGTCTGATTCAGTTACAACATGTGCAAGTGCCAAAGTTTGTTGGGAAATCCCACTTAATCCCTGTTAGCACTACTTGTAGTCATCTAGTTGAGTCACACTAGCCTTTTGATTTGAAATTTTTTTTGTTTATAAAATATTGCTTTGCAAGTGTGTAAAATGTTGACACATGTATATGATTGAAGGAAGGAGGTTTGTGTGATAGGGATATGTGTCATATGTTCACTTATTCATAATGGTAAATGCAGGTCCAATTTCTATTTGTGCAAAGTTGTGTAATATTGATTTATGTCTAGGATGATGTTTGTGTTGATGAATTTTCAACTATAAATTGATGGCTAGGTCGCACATATAGAGAGAGGAGAGAGATGTTCTTGTGGAACTACAGGATGTTGAGTCCAAGAATTTTCAATGGTTGCATTCTATTGGTCAGGGATATTCTTAGAGATTATGTGTTTATTCAAATCAGTTGTCAAATATTTTCCATGCATTTAATCCTATGAAAACAAAGATCTACTATCTAGATTCAAACTCTCTAAACGACTAGTTCCTGGTTCAAAATTTGAATCTTTGTAGAGTTACATGGTAGCAATATGAAAGGATTTTTATAGGATGACTTCCCTACCACCAATGATTCTAATAATTGATATAAGCCGACATATGGGTGTTATCTATCATTTCATATTGATATTTAAGATTGTGGTTTCATATTTCTGAAAGGAAAAAAATATAAGTGATGGGCTGATGCAAAAAGTTGGGTTCACAAAAAGCTCGAAAAGTGGAAGTGTTTTTGCTGTTTTTAAGAATTTGTCACACTTGGACTGAAAATTTGAGGCACTTACACAATGAATCTTAAAAAAAGTCAGTAGTATGAAATTTAGCATTTTGAGTCTAGTTTCCAAATATGTAATTTATTCAAATACCCAGATGATAGAAATTAAATTTTTATAGGGATGTATAAAAACCACTTTTTAAAAGTCCCTATTTTTTTACCATACCATGCACATGTATAGACCAATTTTTGACCCAAATAAAAGTATTTTTCTAATTCCTTTTGGGGAAAGAGAACTAACAACATGAAGATTGATGAGGAATTTTTTCTATAATTTTTTTGAATATTTTTTTCATTGATTTTTTATTGGCCTTAATTGTTGTTTTTAAAATCAATGTGTATGGACAACATAATTGGACCTAAACTAAATATTTTTTAAATATTTTTTTTCATTGTGTAGAGAATTGTCTGAAGATTGATGCCATATAATTTTTTACAAGAAACTTAACCAAAAAAAGTTATTAAAAAATTAAAAAAAGCCTAATATTTCAAGTTTAAGGACTAGCTTGCTTAGAAGCTAATTAAAAAATAACAAATATAATCCAATCTTAATATTATATATTTGGAAACTAGACATCGTTTTCTCTAATGGGTTTTAATTTTATAGATTGATTCAGAAAAAAAGTCCATCAACCATATTGCCAAAGTTGGACATTCTTCTTCAATCTGCCTTAGTTTTTTAGTTGCAGGTCAAAGGCTAAGGGTCGGGTTGCCAAGCCTTTCCCAAGCCTAAAACCGAGGTAGCATGTGGGTTGGGAATTCAAAATTTTAAAAACATACGTGTTACAAAATGCATGTGTTCTTTATTTTCTTGATTATTTAAAAAAAAACTTTTTAGAAACACGACGCGTTTTAAAATTTGCACGTGTTTTGTGTTACAAAACTATTTAAAACCTTTCTAAAAGGTATTTAATTTTTTAAATAAATGCCTTCTACATGCGTTATAAAATGTGCACGCGTTATATAACATGTACGCGTTATAACGCGTATGTGTTTTTTAGTGCATACACATTTTTTTAGGCTTGGGTACCCGAAGCATAACACATACACTTTTTTGTTTTAATAACACATGCATTTTTTGTAAGATTTTTTTTTTGGCTGAAAATTCCCCTCTTCATGGACCCAACTTCTTGCTTTTACCCTAATTTGTTGAATAGTATACAATTGTGCCTATACATTGGGGGTTGATCTATCCTAGCTTTTCATGTCTTATCTTTCTGGGCAGAGCCAACTTATGCGGAGGAGAGTAGAGTGTGCATGTAGAATAATCCAAATGACAAAAAATTATGAAAACTCATTCTGAGAGCATTTCTGATAGAGAATTGTTTGTAAGTTCTATCATAATCATTTCAATGTATCTTGAGATTGGAGCTGCTTGTTTCATGTGAGGTTGGTGCCTCCTTTTCTTTTGGGTGGTGCTCAGTTTGGGGGATTGAATTCTCCTTTAAGTTAGCGCCAATAAATATTTTTAGGGATTGATGTTTCTAGTGAGTTGGTGCCTACAAAAGCATTGTAAGAACTCATTACTCTTGTGAGTCTAGATTTGGGTAGTAGACCCAAGCAACTTTTCTCACCATGGTTTTTCCTCTAGGGTTTCCATGTAAATCTAGTGAGCTTGTGAGATTGTGCTCATTGATTAGATTGTTGCATTTAATGTTCTTAATGATTCTTTGATTATAATTGGTGAATTGGTTAAGGAAAAAAATCATTATTATATTTATTCACCCCCCTCTCACTATATTTGTGTGTTCAACAACCTAAAGATTACACGTGCACATGTGTCAATGACCTACCATCCAACCAACTAGCTCAAACCAACATAAAAACATCGGCACAAAGAGATAATCCTAAAAGAAATAGGAGACATGTACCCATGAGGCATTCAATTGTATTTTAACTTAAAAATACCAACAAGGGAAAAAAAGAAGACTACATAAGAACCTATCTTCAAAAATAAATAAATTCAAAAGTATTCACCCAAAAAAACCACCTAAGGACAACAAACTAAATGAACTAAATTAAGAAGGTTTATATCTTAAATTCTAATCTCCTTCCCTGAATTAGAAAGGTGGTTGTAGGGCGCTACAAGAGGTTCTTGATCAACATGAAAATTGGCTAAAAATTCTACTATGACATTTAATTTGTATCTCTACATTATTGAAATCTAACATTAACTTAGACACCGACACTAGGGCCTCTTTTACATATGACTTTAGTCACCAATTGTATACTTACCTTTGTGCATAACATTATCCATTAGCAAGGAATCATCTTCTATAATAATATTATCAAATTTTCTTGAAGTAGTAGCTACATACCTACCACTAATGCTTCACACTCTACATCATTACTGGTTTGAAAAACCAATGAGAGGGATTTTTTATACATAAATTCATAATTTCTATCTCAAAATAAAAGATTTAATTTCACAAAATCCTTAGGAGGGGGGATCCATTAATTCTAAGGAAAAATTAATACTCTTTGAGAACTTTTATTGCTTCTAATTTTCACTTACCTCATGAAAATGATTTATTCATTTAAATAAAACAAATGGTAGAATATGAAGGTGTTAATTATTTCTTTAAGTGTGTATAATAAAAATATGTGAGTTCAATCTTTAGATCAAATCAAATAGCCTAATATGCAACTAATCAACCTAAATAATAGTTGAGATTGACCATAGACTAGAGAAAATATTTAGAAACATAAGCTAGGAGATAAAAGCAAACATTGGTAAATTATAATTAGGAAACAAAAAACAATAATAAAAAGAACTTAGATACACCTACATATGAACTATGAGTGATGGATAAGTGAAGAATGTAGTTGATAATATTTGATTTAGATCTAAAATAAATCAAGAACATGGAAAAAGGAACTTTAGACTAAAGTGGTGAGATTGACCTAAATAAAAAGTGTTAGACAAGTAGAAGTAGTAGACTTGTCCTAAATAGATTAATTAGACCTTGTAAAATTGTCTACTTTGTCTAAATGTATAAATGATCTTTGAATAACCTAAAACATTTTGGTGGCCTATATTTTAGTTGATAAGTTTGCAATATCAATTTCTAATACCTAGTAAACATATGATGGGTAAATGATTACAAAAACTAGAATAAGCTTATAGAAACAAATAGAAAAATTAGATATCTAATGGAATTCAATACCTTAATAAAATATAACTATGATGATTGATATAAGATGGAAAAGACTAAAAAAAGGTACTTGTGAAATCTAGAATGAGTTAAATGGCTAGACCAAGGAATTAGAAAACACTAACTAGAAGCATACTTTAGAAAAAACCATCAAATAGGTAGAAATGGTGTGTTTATCTTGGGAAAAAGAACTAAAAAATAATTGATTATTTTTCTTGCTTTGCTAAGCACTTTTCTATTCTATATTGACTATTGGAAATAACCATATTGTCTAATAATTTATCTACAAATAAAATGTATTAAATAAAACCTTACAAAAATAGAAATATTAATGGGGAGTCTACTTCAGTCAATCCCCTTATATATATTCCAATAGTTCTCACATGTCTATACAACATATTAAAATTTTATAGTTAGACTATGTCAAAAGAGAAATGAAAATAAAATGGATAAGGAGAAAAACCTTAGGAGGTACAAAAGGAAAATAATAAAGAATGAGGAAGAGAGAGGGAATGTTAGGATTGTGTGATATTTAATTAATATTATGTATAATATATTATATGACTAGCGGGCCTTAATTTCCCTCTTGTACTTGCTATCCAAATACAAAGACTTGATAATATACAATTGAAGGTTGTGTAAGGGTGAGGGGGAGTAGATTTAGAGGTATACTAACAATTTGTTTATCCTTTTGTGTCCTTTTTAGGCACTTTCATGTTGTTTTCTTAGCCCATGGTATTTTAAAACTACCTTTTTATGTTCACATTAATACTCACACATGCATGAGGTGTTAGAGTGGTTATTTTTATAAAGATCTCATAGGTACATATGGGCTACTATAATGCTATCAAATTGAAGGGAGAAAGTGTGTTGCATAATTGCTCATGTTAAAGATATATACATATTTGTGTAGGTTTCTTTGATGGCGTAGTTTTCCCCACAAGAGTTTCTTCACATATATCTAGTATCATGTGTTCATTTATCATGGTTTAATGATATTTTTTCTTCCATATAAATCTCTTATTGAATAATCCAATGTTGCATTAATGATAACTAGATTCACATACTCTTTGAAGGGCTAACATTTGTAGTAATTTATAAATTTTTAACAATAACTGGTATTAGATCCTTATTTTTGTTGATACATGGAAACATTTATTGAATTTTTGAATTTTTTTGGGTTGTAGTGGAAGTTCTTTGTTTCAATTATTTTGTACATCTATGATTGGAGACCATGGCTTCCATCCCTCATTCAAATATTGATAAATTTAACAAAACTATTTATGATTTGTGCAAGTTGAAGATGAAGGATCTCTTTGAATAAAGAGATCAATGGAGAGTAATTTCAAATTAAAAATAAATAATATTCTATGTGCAATGATGATTAGAAGTTGTATAAAAATGGCACAAGAAACTATTCCGTTGTGTCTTGAAGATTTTATCTTGCTAAATGTTTTTGAGGAGAACATTGAATATGTTCATTAGAAAATAATTTGTGAGATCTACTAATTGAAGAGTTTAGTACTAATTAAATTTTATTTAAAAAGATTATATTTAAATTAAAAATTAAATATAAGGACTTTGTGTAGAACATTTGAATGCATTTAATAATTTGATTCTAAGTCAAATAACATCTATTAATGCTGAGATAGATAAGGAGGATACATGCATATTGCTAATTTTCTCTTCATTTGAATCATGGGAAATTATAATCCTTGTTATGATTGGATAGATGATATAGATAAAAGTATGGATGCCCTTCTTACTTTTTTTCTTGTAGAGGAAATAAAGAAAAATCCATGGAAGAGAGCTCAAAGGATTCATTACATGTTCAATGAATGCCCAAGGATAAGATAGGGTATAAGGGGGGTCAAAAAATACTTATGAGAGATCTAAGTTTCAAGCCTATTCTAAGACTCCAGGGAAGAGTAGAGTGGATTTCTATAACTATTGCAAATTGGTGCATGTTAAGGTGTGTAAAAATAAAAAATATGACTTGTGAGACCTCTATTGAATTTTCTTTAATGAAGGTGATGTAGCCTTGTTTATTTTTATTATAACGTTTTCCAATAGATCATAGATTATTGACTTAGGTTGTTTGTATGGATATATCCTCACAAGGAGTGGTTATCTTCCTACCATGCATGTGATGTAGGAGAACTGTATTTGGGTGACAAAAATTCATATTGGGTTGTTGGTTGTGGGAAGTTACAATTATGTTTTGGTGATGGGAGGGTGAAAAACCTTACTAGTGTTGCAAGCTTTTGGATTCAACTATGTATTTTTTATATTGACGTTTTGGATCACACTCAGTGATCCATCATCAAGAAGAGGAACAATTGGGAAAAAGGAATGCAGAAGGAGCCTAATAAAGGGTGGGGGAGGAGAGGTGAGAGAGAAGAAAAATGATTAAAGGGAAAAGGATACTGACAAAAAAATTAAAAAACCACAAATTTTATGAAGTTTGTAATAAGAAGTATTAGGAAATATCAAAGCATGTAAGGAGTAAAAGGAAAAAGGGAAACTAATATAATAATTAGCAACAAAATGAATATAAAAGAGACTATAAAAATGCACTAAGCAAGAGCGAGCAATAAACCAAGAAAAAAAGTAATTTAATATGAAACTAAAAAACAACTACCTAATAAAAATGAAAGAATATGAACACTCAAATAATATAAAATAATATGATTCAACAAAATATATATATATATTTAGTACAAACAAACACAAACCTACGAATAAGTAGAAATCAATCAATGAATATAATGATGATAGAATATATGAAAGAATAAAAAAACACAAACCTATACACTTAATTGCACAAATATGATGACAAAATATATATACATAGAATATATATTCTTTAATTTATATTTAAAAAAGTTAATGTTTCACATTTAATGGTATCTATATATGAGGCTTACATTCATGTGCCTAAGAAAAAACAATCTAAATTGGATTCAAAAGCACATAAATATATCTTTGTTGATTACAATGAGAATGCAAAAGGTTATAAGCTTTGGAATCCCCTAGCCCAAAAAATCATTTAAAAAAATCATTTATTCTTGAGATGTGAATTTTAGGTAGTTTAGAGTATTTTGGATCCTATATAGCAAAAGAAAAAATAAGGAAAGAAAATAATGCATTTTGAGACCAAGGTTGAAAAGTTGGAAGATATAAATAATAAAGAAAAAGATGGATTTATATGAAATCTTTGAGTAGGATGTAAGATGAGATTGTAGAAGAATAGACAGATCCCTTTCTACCTTGAGATGCGGGATAATAAAATCTAGTTAATTGGTATAGTCCACTAGATTTCTATTGTGTGTTTTCTTTGTTATGCAATTAAAATAAACCAATATCTTATGGGGAGTCTCTCTTTAGAGGAAAATGAGTCTTTCATACAAGCCATTCAAGAGGAGATAATAGCCTTCAAAAAATATAACGTTGAGGATCTTGATAATTTGCACAAGAGAAGAAAACCCATTAATTACAAGTGTATAAAAATAATATCAAATTTGATGAATAATTATAGTGGTATAAGGCTAAAATAGTGGCCAAGGCCTACTTCTAAAGAGAGGGATTTGATTTTAATGAAATTTTCTCTCTCCATTCTAAGTTATCTTCTTTAATATTCCTATTATCTATTTTTATAGCTTGTGCTTTTTATATGAAGAAAATGGATGTTATTTTTTTGCATGTGCATCTTAAGTAGGGATTATTTATATGTGAGAAAATGATCATTTCTTTGTGAAAGGAAATAAATTATTTGTTGGTTGAAAATTCATTGTATGGTTTGAAATAGTCACCTAGGATGTGGTATTACAAGTTTTATGCATTTGCATAATTTGATTTTTGGTTTTTAGGAGCAATGGAGATTACTATGTTTATGTTAAAATGAATGATAATTAGATTCTAATCATTATTTTGTATGTGGATGATATGTTATTTATTAGTAATAATAAAGTGATGAATATGGAGTTCAAAACTTAGCTTTATAGCACATTTTATATGAATGAATTGAGGTCTATAAAACAAAATAGTATGGAGATTAGCAATTATTAGGCACACAAATTGTTTTGGTTTTAAGTCAAGTATGTTGTTACCATTTTGTAGTAGTTTAGTATGCATTGTAAAGAAATGAGTATTCCTTTTTCTATCAATAATAATATTTTATTAAATATGTTTTCTAAATTGGATGATTGTTTAGATGATATGTCTAATGTTCCTTATGCTAGAGCATCGTTGGTAGCCTGATAAATAAAATGGTTTGTAAATTAGCTCAAAATTTTCTTGATTAGTGGGAGCCTTGAGTATTTTTATGTCTAAATCTTATAAGGAGCATTATAAATATGTTAAAAGGGTGTTTTAATATTTTTGTTATCATGGTATACATAATGTGCTAATACATTCAATATTTATGGATTTATTGATGTATATATTGGGTAGATGACTTAGATCTAGTTGAAGGTCCACTAGTGCCTATGTGTTCTTTTTCTTTGGTGGTGTAATTTGGTGGATGAGTAAGAGGTAACTTGAGGTTGACTTTTCCACCATGAAAGTAGAGTATATGGTTGTTGCACATGCCTCTAAGGAGGTGATATGCTCATAGAGAATGTTTATGCATTGGTTTCAGTTGTAAGGTGGTTAAAATTATTTAAGGTAGTTAGATTTCCTTTTGTTTCACAAAGAACCCTTTGTACCATGCTTGTACCAAAAAATTTAAAGTTTTTAGTACCATTTTTAGGAGATGATAGAGAATGGTAAGCTGATGTTGAAAAAGGTTCACATCCAAGATACTGTTGAAGGAAATTTTGCAACAATAATAATCTTGTGAGATTGACTAGCCAGATCTTTGCATGAAATAGATTGAATATAAAACTTGTTATACTATGTTTTGAAGCTTGGTGTATGCTTGAATTACAATAAAGAATGATACTTCAATTTCTTTAATTTTTTAGAGTATTTGAAGGGAGACATTGTGGATTGTCGCAACTTAAGCAAGGGAAACTTGGGGCACTATATAATCCATGTTAGCTTAGATTATTAGTTAAAAATTGTGAATTCTAATGTTTGAGTTGTTGTTTCCAATTTACATTATGTTGAATGCTATATTCCAATTTCTAAATTGTAGTTTCCAATTTACATTTTGTTGAATGTTGTTATTTATGGTTATATAAAATAGGTCACACTACAACATAGAGAGTTGCTAGTCATAGTCTGTGAAAGAATAAACACTTGTAGTAGTTACTAAGTTCGCTTATAGTAACTAGTATTTGCTTAATTTTTTTTCCAAATAGGAGTTATTTAAAGTTAAGAAGCTTTTAAAGGAATATACTCTTGTTCAATTACTTTTACTCAATCAATTAAGAGAGTCTAGGATTCTCAACTGTGTATATAGCTCCAACATCATCTCAAGATTACAATTCCTTGGTTGACAATTTAATGAAGCCCCCTTTTAAACAATGAATTGCTTAATTTGGGATCTTTAGGTTCATTAATTTGTACATATTCTACCTACATCACTTGATTACACATAAGGGGAAGCTCTACAATTTTTTCTAATGGTAGTTGTTAGTGACATGTAGTTATTTGATGAGATTGAGTGATGCTTGATGACAGTTTTATGGACATGGTTGTATAGATGTTTAAGAGGGGTGTAGCATTTACATGGGCTCCATGTATGTTGGTGCACTTGTATAGATATCTTTTTTTTTTCATTTATCAAAGGGGGGAGAATAGAAAAATCAATTCTATTACAAGTGTGGGCATGCGAGCATGTAGCTATTAGTTTACTAGAGGGAGTGCATGCAATTTAAGTAGTAAACAAATTTTTTTTCTATGGATGGAAGATAGTGTACAATGGTTTACAGAGATGTCTTGGGGAGTTTGTGTTGGGATATGGTGCTGTACATCATTGCATAAATTGATTTATTATATTATTATAACTAAATAATTATTTAGTTGTGATACACCTTGGTGGTATTAATCACACTAGGTAATTATTTGGGGCCCACTTGATGTTGTATTGTAACATTGTATTATTATTATTTGTGTCGGTGGCATGTGATAATAATTTTATATTGGGGAAATATTAAATAATGTGATGTCTTAGTACCCAATATTAAATAAGGGGTTAGTGGTTTTTTATTCACATAGTTTTGTGGTACATGGTTTAACCTAAACCACTAGTTGTATTTTCTCTAAGCTTGTGTCTATAAAAGAAAACAAATGTGTAGTGGTTTAGGTTGGCTGAGTGGTTTGGCTTGTTAGTGTAGGTTTTTTATTTTCCTTATGTTAGGGGGCATTTCTTTTTCCTACACATATTATTTAAGCTTGCTTAGGTTTATTAGGAGTGGTTAATATGAGGACACGTGGCAAAATACATCAGCTACATGTGTCACTCTCCCACACATGGGAAGTTGAGTTACACATCTCCCCTTTTGGCTTGTTGTGCCACCTCTCATAACCACTATTTTTTATTTACCTGAGTAGTTTATAGGGTAGTTGGGTTTCTCACCCCCTTTTTGCTTTATGTGCCACCTCCTTTTTGTCTTCACCTAAGGAGGTTATGCCACATGTTTTGTCATTTACCAAGTAGGTGATAACCTCCCACCTTTTATGGGTAGTAGGAGTTAATGCACCTCTTGGATGTATTTGCCCTTATTTTTCTATATATTGAGCACTCTCCTCTCACCTTCACTACTTTGGCTAGTTCGGTGATCACTCAGTGGGAGTATTAAGAGTATTCTACAATTTCTCTTGCCTTGTCTCTATTTTTCTCTCATTTCAAATTTCTCTTCATACTACTATTTTGAACTTCAATCATTTGTTGAGTGAAGTTGCATGTGATCTATGACTGACATTAGATCCTAGCTCGGTTCTCGCTTCTCATAGAATCTAACATGATATCAGAGCCAAGTTGTCTAGTATAGCTCATTATTATTTTTATTTTTTGAGAGATTTTGGAGGGCTAATAAGCTTTGTTGCAATTTTCTTCAAAATCCCGTATACTCTTCTCTTATGTTTTTGAATGATCTGAAGAATCTAAAAGGATTTATGAAGATCTTGTTAAAATTACAAGTTTTAGCATGCCTTTTCTTGACTTAGGTAGATGATTGAGCCTTTACAAGCCATTTTTCCATTTCTAGGGTCATTTTTGTTGTTGTTGGGAGCATTATTTTACACTAGATCCATTTTTTTTGTATAATTTAAAGAAAATCCGTCATTTGGGTTTTTTTCAGAGCTGAAAAAAACCATATGGGTCATTGTTATTTTTTGCATGTAGATTATATATTTTGCAAAAACTAAATCAAAACATTTCAGCAGACCGATCTCTGTTGACAGCTGCAAATTTGAAGGCAGTTTTCAAATGCTTCATTCTCACTCATACTAGCTCTGTTTCTCAAGAATTTTTTTTTCGATTTGGACTACTTACTCGTGATCTTTGCACCAGTGTAGGAATTTTTTGGTTTTGATGCAGTGATTTTTCAGAAATTGCAGATTCTCATCCGTGATAGTGCACATTTCTCATTTTGGAAACTTCAGAGACTCATAAGTTTCTCATACGATCTCAGATTGAGTTGATTATACTTTTGAAAGTGCATTATTTTTTGAGTAGATTGTAATGGTGTTATTAGTTTCACTTGGATTGGCTCCAGTTTTATACTTTCAACATACACCCAGAGTATGAGAATTTTGTAAAGGATTAAGATCAAGACCACTAAGTATTATTGCAAGTGGAAGTTGTCAATGCACTAATCCAAATTATATTTTCTTGGGGGGTTATTTCTTTGAGTGGAAAGGGGGGTGTCTCTTGATATCTCTTTTTGCATTAACCTAAAGTGGCTTTTTGTATCAATCTTGGGGGGATTATACAAACAATTTATAATCATGAACTAAGATAAAGTTCTATTTATGGGGGGGTTAAGCATGTCTCTTAAAAATTATTTCCATCCTTCTGTTGTCAAGTTAACTTCAAAGAACTATTTGTCCTCGAAACAAGGGATAAAGAATCATTGCCTTGAGCAGGATCTACTGCATTATCTCCTTGGACTCGTTCCTGAGCCAAGCCACTATGATCAAAAGAATGCATGGTTTAACAACAACGACATGGTCTATGGACTAATATTTCTTACCATTTATGAGGATATTATACATCATATAGAGTACACTAAGTTCCCTTTCACTACTTGGACCATCATTCAATAGTTGTATGGAGACATTAGATCTTCATCTAAAAGTGATATTTCCTTGGAGATCCAGGCTATTGTGGATGATAATGAGACTTGTGTTTTCCCATCTTGTGTGGACACATCTTGTGTGGATGATCAATTCATTGATACCCCATCACCATCTATTGTTGCTCGTTCAGATTCTAGTGTTACTTTTTCAAAAGTTTCCAGTGATTCTTTGTAGTAGGACATCCATTGTCTTTTAGATTAAGCTTTTGATAATCTCTTGATAGGTATTTCAGACTTGTTTAAAGAGACACATATTGCAGATTTTAGGGAAACTATTGATGGTATTCATATTCTCTTTGATGAAGTTGATTCTTCTTCAGTTTTTGTGAGGGAACACCTTGATCCTCTTGTTCATTCTCTACATGATCATTCATCACAATTTAATATGAGTGTGGATGCTTTGGATCAACATTTGGAGGAGATGAACTTCAAAGGAGATATTTGAGTCTATAGCTTATTCTCTACATTAGTCTCTAGGAGATTCTAATTTGTCATCTTTAGCAATGTGGAATAGAATGCCTGATTTGATTGTGGCAACTTTCAACATCAACATGGGGATACTTGAGCTGACTTTATAGACTTCATTCATTCTGCACTTTCTTCCTGCATATTCCTTTCAGGACTTGGGAGAAAGTGTGCATACACCTTTGGTTTTGTTTCTTCCTAAAGGGAGGAATGTTATTCAACGATCATGGATCATCTTCTACATCCAGTTTCGAGCATCTACCATTGGATCTCTTTGGGCATAAGTTAAATCTGTCGGTATGTGGTCTCAGCAATTTTGGTTTGTTACACCGACCGGCATAGGAAAGAATCATATCAGCATAAGTTATCCCATTGGTATGATGTCACAGCGAGATTGCAATGTTACACCGACCGATGGTGAATGGATGCGTATCGGCAAAAGTCAGGGTTCTTGGGATAAGGTCTTAGTGATTCCCTTGTGTCTCCCCAACCCGCTTCTGAATGGAAGTCTATCGGCAAAGGTAGTGGCTTCATTGAAATGTCATAGCGATTTTGTTATGTCACACCGACCAGTGGTGGAAGGAAGTCTATCGGCAAGAGCTTAAGGTTTTGGCGTGATGTCATAACGGAAGTGTTGTAATCGGCATATGGTCTCTCTGAGGACATATTGTCTTACCAACTGTATTAAAAAAAGTATTATCGGAAAAATTTTATTTTCTTCGGTATAAAGTCATAACGAACCCTATAGGTTTTTCCAATGGAAAAAATTAAGGGCTCTCGGTGAAACATATTGTGTTCGATATAATATCTCTCTGACTGTGGAAAGTCATGGCAAAGGCGAATGAAAGGCTTTTGGTGAAAGGTTGGTAAAGTCTTAGCGAATTAGAGTGAATAAAGTCCTTCAGTGAAACTTAATGTATTCTATGAAACGTCTTCCCGACATCGTTAGGTTACAACGATAGTGTTAAAACAAGGTAGAAGGCTCGTCGGTAAGAAAAACCATTTATCACGGCGATAATGTGTATCGAATGTCTTTCGGAATGACAAAGTTTGTTCTCCAAGAGGTCTCCCCGAAAGTTGTGTGTTACAGCGATTGTGAATGAAACCAAAAGGGCATCTCGGTAAGAAGTTTCCTCATGTCTCAGCGAAAGAATGATATACTAAGGAAGACCATCAGTGTAGCCTGTTGTATTCTACATGCAGCCCACTCTTGTGAATCTTGGCGAAAGTTTAATATCAAGAAGGTGAAGTAGATCTTGAAAGTGAGCTGAAATGTGCTCTTCAAGAGGTCAAAAAACTTAAAAAACAAGTTCTTACTCAAGAACATAAACCAGATCAAGAATTGATCTCTCTGAAAACTCAGCTTGAAGAAGCTAAAAGAGTTGAAGTCTACCTTAGAGAGACTGTTAGTTGCAAAGATCATGAAATTCAAAAATTGGAACAAGAAGTAGTCCTTCTTAGGAAGGAAATTGAAAAATATGAAAGCACTCTAAAACTGAATGAGATGCTCAGCAAGCAAAAGGTGTATAAAGATAAATCTGGTGTTAGTTTTGAAAAGGGTGAATGCTCAACTGACAAAGCAAAACAAAACCCCTCTTCTGAAATCAAAAATTCAGGTTCAAATCTCTCAGTATCTGGTAAGGATCATGCTAAGTTTTTTAGAGGTAATAGACCTTCATACAATGCCAATTCTTTTTTCTATGGTTATTGCTTTTTCTGCAAAAAATTTGGTCATAAGGTGAGCTCTTGTAGGCTTATGAATTCTAGAATACCCAGGTTTGGTCTTAGACAACACCATGGTTTTGTTAGACAAATCAGATGTTTTAAATGCAATACTCTAGGACATTTTGTCAAACAGTGCAGAACTGATCTACATTCTAAACAACAGAAAACTAAAAAGATTTGGAAACCTAAGACTCTCAACAACATTGAACAAACTATGTTGGTTCAAACTGATTTTCATTCAAAGAAAAAGGACTTATGGGTCCTGGACAGTGGATTTTCTAACCATATTACTGGCGACAAGGACAAGTTCATAAAACTTGAAGATTATGTAGGTGGATATGTTAAGTTTGGTGATAACTCTGGTATTCAAATTAAAGGGAGAGGTTCACTTCTTCTGAATGAAGACACTCCTATCTATAATGTGTATTATGTGGAAGGTCTCAAGCACAATCTTCTAAGTGTTAGTCAAATCTATGATAGTGGTTATCATGTTCTTTTTAATTCGCAGGGATGTGAGATTAAGAACAAGCTTGGAAAGGCTATTGCAGCTGGAAGGAGGACAAAAGGAAATGTGCACAATCTCCTTGACTCATCTTGCAATGACAATATTCAAGGTATGTGTCTAATGGGCCAAATTGAAGAGAATTGGTTATGGCATAAAAGATTAGGACACATAAACTTTGAAAATCTGGTTAGAATTAGTAAAAATCAGAATGTTAGAGGTCTACCAGTTCTAAGCAAGCCAAAAAACTCTGTGTGCAAAGAATGCTTAAGTGGTAAACAAACTAAAATCAGCTTCAAGTCAAAAGAACATTCTTCTTCAAAACCTTTACAACTTGTGCATACTGATTTATGTGGACCAACCAGAACAAGGTCTATTAATGGTGAAAGATACTTTATGTTGTTTGTGGATGATTATACTAGAATGATATGGGTCACATTTCTTAAGCACAAATCAGAAGCCTTTGAAAGGTTCAAAATCTTTAGAAAAATGGTTGAAAAGGAATCTGATCTAAAACTTAAATGCCTTCGATCAGACAAAGGAGGTGAGTTCACCTCTCAAGAGTTTATTGATTACTGTGAACAACATGGTATTAAAAGATAGTATGCTGCAACAAAAACACCT
>VDFB02035699.1:30000-31018 GCA_007258455.2 Sequoia sempervirens | reverse complement strand
TTACTTCATTCCAACTCATCTTCAAATGTTGCAACAAAAGATATCTCCATGTACTCACAATACTTCCTTAATATCTCAACTACACATGCACAACCTACAACAACCTGTTTTCCTCTTTTCCACAATTTTCTCAATATCCTCGACATTTTCATCATGCAACTTCCTTAACACATAGATGACATCAATGATAACAACAGTCAATAGACTTCCCATTGACATAAATGACAACACCTTCATACTTGCAACAATCTCCCCCTTTGTCATTATTGACAACACATGAAGTGAGAACCCATCAAAGACAACATAACAGCTCTGAACTCACTTTCTTTTCTCCCCCTAAATGATTTTACAATATTTACAACTTTCTCCACTGATACCTTACAGTATTTCACATGATACTTTCTCCCCCTTTGACATCAATGGAAAAGGATAAAAGTTTTTCATTATTCTCCCTCTTTGACACTAAACCAACATACCTACTCTGAATACTCCCCCTTAGGAGTATCCCAATCAAATCAACAACTTAATGACAACACATGACACTACCTACTCGCCTTAAGAGGTAGCCACCAACATTAGTCCAGAATAAGAGATAGATCCATAGATCCACTGGACTAATGCATCTCCATATGCATATAATTCAATGAAGGAGGGGTAATAACCCCCAACCTCTCCCAAAGATACTTGAAAGTATCCTCAGAAAGAGCCTTAGTAAATATGTCAACAATTTGATCCTTTGTAGGTACATACTCAAGTTTCACCTCATTCTCCATAACCTTCTCTCTCAGAAAGTGATACCTAAAAGATAGATATAGGCTCATCATATACAACTCTGATATCCTTCAATGTCTATCTCATCCACAACACCTGTGTACAGTATGATGTTGCAATATACTCAGCCTTTGTAGTAGACAAAGAAATTGAATCCTACTTCTTACTCAACCATGACACCAATCTACATCTAAGAAAGAATGCACCACCACTTGTACTTTTCTTGTCATCAAGACAACCAGCCCAA
>VDFB02035699.1:0-25000 GCA_007258455.2 Sequoia sempervirens | reverse complement strand
GTTTCCATCAAAGCATAAGGGATTTAGGAATTCTGATATATATATATATATAGTAATTACAATGACCCTAGAAGACATGTATGGATCGAACTTCATAGAACCGAAAGGTAAGCTTACTATATAGTTATCGTTTTATACAATGAATGCCAAACAGAAAACTATAAAAACTGCAATGTAAAACAATGAATGCCCATCATATAATACATGCAATACTAGGTGATGAATGCCAAGTACAGGACACAATACACCATCAAGGAAAATTGAACCACAAGTATAAGTTCACCATACAAATTTCAAATACTAAAAATGAACATGCCCATCGAAACCAATTTCACATACCATAATAAAATGTCAGATGTTGATGTAGGGTTTAGATTCGTATTAGGAAGAATACAATGAATACGCAGCCGATGGAAGAACTTAGCATAATCCATATCTTTTATACTATGCAGTAGAAAAGGCCTAGCAAAGGCGGTTAACACACAAGGGTAAATACGCATCTTGCAACATCAAAATGAATAAAACAGAGACCTTAAGTATATCATCGAATTCCATGCAAAAAGGAACACCAAGAAAGATATCGGATCCAACACCTTCTATTAAACATCACATTCAAGCCCTACCAGAGGAAAAAAGATAGTTGTTTTTCACCACCCTTGTTATAGATTGAACCCAAACACATTAACACCCATAAAATCGTTTCTATTGGTCAATTTTGTGACCGATTGGTCCAATTAGGTGACGTTATGGGCTCTGTAAAATTAGGGTCATCAAATATGCATTTCTATGATTCTTAAAAGAGGGCTTGTAAACACTTGGTCTGTGATTGCCAAACCCTAAAATCATCTAGAGTTATTTTTTGTTAAAATAGAATGTATCAAATCTGGGCAGCCCACCATCAATATCTCTCACATTCTCAAAGTATATTCTTCAACGCTAAGGTAAAGAGGGGAAAATAAATGATCATATGATAAGCACTCACAGGTTAAAAAAAAGAACAAAACTTATGAATCTTCAGGTAAATACGCCATGACTCTATTCTGGCAACAATCAATGGGATTTCTAAGAGACATGCATGGAAAATGTGCAAGCATAGACATAACACTCGAACCATTTGTAATATTTCCTTGAAGAAACTCTATCTATTGTATTCACTCAAGTAAATATGCATTCAATATTGCAAGAACAAAACATTCAATCGATTAATCAGTCTCATGCTAGTTGTAGAATAAATGACTATGGCAGGGTGATCTACTTACTCGCTACTTCAAAATCAAGGGAGAAATTGATAGGGAAAGACGCCTTCTGACCTCCTAGTTGCATCCTCGATAGCCATGGAAGATTTTCTGTGAGAACACCGCTCCCTTTTCTTTGAAAACAATCCCATAATTTGAAATATGGTGCTCTAACTTGAGAGAGAGAAAGAAATATTCCCCAAGAAGATTCCCTTATTTTCTTCCCCCAATACCCAAAAATCCTCTTGATGAATATCTCTCCAAAAAGATAATTACTTACCAAAGAAAAGTTGCTTTTTATTTTCGAAAACCCAAAATCTAACAAAATCTTCATAATCCCCAAAAGCATTCCATGCAAGTTTTTTTTTTTTTTTTGAAAATAACTAATTTCATTAATGGTTTATAACTGCCAATACCAATTTTAGAATTTGTAACTGAAGAAACCTGCCTTTTCATTTAACACCTTATTTCTTCCTATTTATTACTGTTTATAATTGCAGCTTTATGTTATAATATTTTATTTAAACTTAATAATCACCTTTCAATATTTTATTTACTTACTTCAACTTTACATTATAATTTTATTTTATCATAACCTTTGATTATAAAAGATTTTTTTTATTTTTTATTTTTAATTATCAAAATTACCTTTTAACTTAATAATACTATTTTAATGTGACAATTAAACAGAACCATTTATCGACCAAATTTAAATTAAATAGACTAAACACCAATCAATACCTGACCACAAAGAGACGTCGACAAGCAAGACCACAACAACATTGATGGACCAACCAACCATACAAACAACACTAACAAGGTGAATCACAAAGGGGAACTACATATCCATCCATTGTAAATGAATTCTACAAGTTTTCATCAACCTTAATATTTGCACTTTCAACTATCTTTCTTATCCTTTTGTTGTAACATCTGTAAGCTTTTCTTTTAGTAGAATATTGAAGGAAGATACCTTCATCAGATCTTGCATCAAAATTTCCTAAGTTTTCTTCTTCTTTTTTGATATAGTGTTTGCTTCCAAATACTCTAAAGTAATTCATAGTAGGAATCCCTCCAAACCATAACTCATAGGGAGTCTTTGTGTTGTTAGCTTTGGTTTGTATTCTGTTAAGTATGTAAAAAATAGTATGAATTATTTCTCTCTAGTAGACTTCTGGTAGATTTTCCTCTTTCATCATAGTCCTAGCAATTTCTTGAATCATCTGGTTTTTCCTCTCAACCACTTCATTTTGCTGAGGACTTCTAGGGGTAGATAAATGCCTCTTTATTCCATGAATTTCACAAAACATGTTGAACTCATTGGAGGTGAATTCACCACCTCTATCGGACCTCAAACATTTGGTTTTTAGATCCATTTCATTCTCAACCATAGATTTATACGCCTTGAGTTTATCTAGTGCATCATATTTTTCTTTCAGAAAAGTTTTCAGAAAAGTAACCCATGTCATTCCAAAATAATCATCAATAAAAATCATAAAGTACCTATCACCCTATATACTTCTCACTATTGTAGGACTACAAAGATCTATATGAATTAATTCAAATAGTCTAGTAGGAAATTGTTCCTTTCCCTTTAAACTACTTACTTGCTTTCCAAACTGACAATACCTATAGAAATCATGGATAGGCTTTATGATTCTAGACAAGTCTCTCACTGCATGAACTGAATTGATTCTCACCAAATTATCAAAATTCATGTGACACATCCTCTAGTTCCATAGCCAACTGTCACTAATTTGCGACATAAAGCAATGACCATCAACACCCTTAAGCTGATAAATGTTTTCATCTATTTTCTTACCAACAACAATCATAATTTCAGGCCCTTTTTTGATCTCACATGTTTCATCCTTAAACACAAGATTGTGTCCCTTGCTACACATTTTTCCAACACTCAAAAGGTTGTGCATTAAACCCTTAACATAGTAAACATTATCAGTGTTATGCTTTCCATCAAAACTGATTGAACCTATTCCACAAATATTAGCTCCTGAATCATCTCCAAATTTAACTAGTCCATCATATTTTTCAAGTTTAACAAACTTACTCTTGTCTTTGGTCATGTGATTAGGGCATCCACTATCAACAACCCAGTAATTATTATGCTCTTTAACATGAAAATCAAATACCAAAGTACCTTCAACCTTATCCTTCTTCTCTAGAATACATTCCTTCACACAACTTTCAGATTTAGTAGAACTAGGTTATTCTTTTATAGCTAGGAACAAGCATTCAATGTCATCAAAGTCTTTATAATCAAATTCATCATAAGTATCAGCATCTTCTCTAACATTGTAATATTTCTTAATCGTCTTTCCTTTATTCTCCTTACTCTTATTGTTTACATCTCTTTTCAGACATCTAGAAGCATAATGACCTATATCACCACATCTAAAACATTTGGAAGGTAATTTACCTTTTCACTTACTAGTGCCCTTCTTCATTCTTCTTACGAAATTAGCTTCCACATCATCAAGATCTTCCTTATTTGAATCTTCAACCTTTTATGATACTCCAGCTTTGAAAGAAGTCTCCATAGCTATACCATTTTTCAAACCTTTTTTCCTCATTTCAAAAGAAGTTAGTGTACCAATCATCTGATCTCTAGAATAAGTATCAAGATTTGCAATTTCCTCAATAGTAGACACCTTTTCACTATAAGAATCAAAAAGAGACCTGCAAACTTTATTTACGACTTTAGATTCTTTGACTTGTATGCCAAGGCCTCTCATTGCGCTTACCATCTCATCAACTCTTTGTATGTAGATTTTGATTGTTTCATCTTCACATATGTTGGGTCTCAAATTGTGCCTTCAAATTCTACAACTTTGCTTGTTTGACTTTTTCATTTCCTTCATAAATGCTTTCTAGATTATCCCAAACCTCTTTAGCAATCTTCAAACTCATAACTTTTACTAATTCATTATTTGAAAGATTATTCACAATAATAAATCTTTCCTTAGAATTGATCTCATGCGCCTTGATCTTTGCACTAGTACTTGGACCATTTGTAGGTGGAGTATATGCAATATGATAATACTTTTCAACAACAAATCCCTGAGCTACCTGATATCCTTCCATCTTTGTCTTCCAAAATGCATAATTTGTGCCATCAAATCTAGGGCATTCCAAAGAAACCTTGTTTGCCATCCCGGATCTACCTCAAGTAGTTAAGCTCTTTTCCAAGGAATATTTCTCTAATACCAATTGTTGAATGAACAAGACAATAGAGATGGGGGTTGAATCAGTTGTATCTAATTAAAACATCAAAAACCCTCAATAATAATCAGATCCACATGCATTCGATAAATCCTTATTCTATTAATGTGAGTAATCATGAAATGCAGATAACAAAAAATGAAATAGCAACACCATACACAAGAGAACACCATATTTATGTGGAAAACCCAATGAGGGAAAAAACATAGTGAGGATTAGCTCACAATATAAGTAATTGCAAAACTGGTACAAAGGGGCTCACTACCAAAATAGGACACATTGTCCAAGAAGGCTCACAACCAGGGCTCACTACCACAGAAAGAACAAGAAGATAGAAGAGAAATGTTACATAGAGAACACTTTCTCAATGTAATAAGGAATCCACCACAATTCTCCAACACTTTCACAGTATTGCATGAAATATTTCAGACACCTTTAGCTCACTACATTCAAGAATCCAATACTTTGAAGTTTGCACTGCTCTACTCAAATTCGCATCACATACATCACTTGCATTGACCTCGAATCTATCTTGATTCTCTCTTCCATCTCTCTCAACTCACAAAAAATCCACACTTATTTATATCAACCTCAACCTTAAACATCTTCTCTAAGGTTGGTATTTTATCTATTGTATTTACAAATTTAATTTAGGTCGGAACCTAAACATTCCCATGGTGAATAGGAATGAAAGGGGACCAAAAAAAGACTTAACAAAGACTCGAAATTAAGTCTCACACACTATGCTATGCATTCATTAATACTTGAACATTCCCAAATGTAGTGTAGACACCAGGTTGGTTGTTACCCATGAAAACACATTAAAGATTAAGTACACACTTTTGAAACTTTCGATACGCCTAACCACGAATGCTCTTAACACAAGAAAGAGAACATCACCATTAACTCTCCTTCAAAACAACAAGTCCTCAAAAGCAATTAAAGAGAAATGTGGAGCAAATAAATTTCTCCCTAACACCTTTGTACAACACTACGAAACCAAATCTCATAATGGTAAACACAACTTCCTCTCACCAACAATCCAAAACCCAAAATTCTGAATATAGCAACCTCTGACAACCTTGAACAACATACCAAATCTACATGTAGGCATAACATCAATATAGAATAAACGTGGAGCATGATCCAGAGAACATTCTAAACACTTACACAATACTATTTTCTCTGTTTATCAAATTTTCTCAAAATCACTTGGAAATCAAGTAGTAGAGACATCATCTCAGCTCATTACTTCATTCCAACTCATCTCTAGACACTGCGATAAAAGATAGTGTGATATAAGAAGGATTCACTACACACGGGTCTCTCCTTTCTTGAGAGATCACTAGGGAACGAACTGCCCTTATACACCTCAGAATAATAAAAAGATAAAGAGATAAAATCAAGTTACACTTCAACGAAAATAATTAGAAATCTTGAGAGAGCCGGATCAAAGGATTCATGTCCCAGAAGAGGGAGCTCTCAGCCAGAAGACGTCAACGTAGTTCTAGTATGCCAGCACGACGCGTTGTCATCTAAAAGATGCACTGGCATCCTGAGCAATAGAGAACTTAGGAACTCAACGGACAAAAACAAACCCTACTTACAAACTTAGGAGTAATCTATACAGGACTATTTAGCTAACCAAAAAACCAAATATTGAAGGAAATACTATGATGCTTGGAGAAAGCTTACCCTTTTTCCGGATGCTCAAGTCTTCACTTCAAGGTCCTTTTCTTGATCTACACACAAAAGATCAAGGAGAAAGTTGTTGGGTGACTATATAGGGGCTTGCCTCAGTCAGACCCCGTTTTGGTGTTCCCACCTCCATGGAAAACCAAGTTGGAAAGGAATGCTAAAGGCATAAATAAAGTGCGTGGTGAAAGCAATACCCACTCGGGGGTAGAACCTGCACCACAACAAGTGTGTGGTGAAAGTAATACCCACTCGGGAGTAGAACCTGCACCACGAAAAAGTAGAAAAGTGAGAGAGGAAGAGAGAGTGTTACCCATGGGCCAAGGCCCTCTCCAGAGCACACAAACGCACCACTGAGTGCTTGCTTGAGAGCTACTGCTGCTGCTGGGAGGACCTTAGTCTGGCATGGCTTTGCCTATGAATGCACTGCTATCAAAGGAGGAGTCTCAAAGTTGTAAAAAAATAGAAAGAGAGCTAGTGTGATGTCTTCCAACCTCCAAATGAGAGGTAGACGGAGGTTTTTATGCTTGAAAGGGTGGAAAAGAGTCGTTGCTTTCGGAGTGTAACCGCCAGACACATGTCTCAAGGGTTAACCTTCTAGATTCCACGTTTTGAACTCAGGAATTCGACAGGATGCTAGCACACCGCACAGACGTCTACACACCACACATTCGTCCAAGACCTATATTCTCAGAAAACGTGTCACCAGGCTTTTGTTGCTCAGCCACTTGTCCACATGGAATTAGAATCATGAAATTTTGACCCATGGGATTTTGTCATTAATGTCTTAGGGTGCCATAAATGCTAGGCATAAATGTGAAAATATGGAATTTCCCCTAGGTACAATTCTGCGATATTACATTTTTCCCCCACTTTAGTGGGCTCGTTTTAAAAAAAAATAGCCTCACTAAAGGAGAAAAGAAAAAATTTCACCCAAATTTTTGAATTTTACAGATTTGCATGCCAACAAAGAGAGACCATAGTGGCTACTGTAGCCGTGCTGACTAGAAATGAAGGTGCCCCCAATGTTCGAGCTCAACAAACAACATCCAGGCGGTCGCCAAAAACTGTTGAAGGTCCTAACCTACAAAACTTAGATTTTAGGTCTGCCTTGAAAAATCAGAAGAAATCTACTATGGAGAGAGGAATGATCAAGAAAAGTCATTGATTCGGAAGAAAAAAAATGATCAAGAGATGACCTTATGCCCCCTCTTGAGTTTTCCCCCAGCTTAGTGAGGAAAATTCATGAGAAACCAAGAAGCCACCAGTCTTAGGAAAAATAGGCCCTAGGGGGCCTATATATACCTAGGTGGGCCCCTAGAAGGGTCATTTTCACTATTCACCATGAGCAAATTGTTGACTTTTGTGAGAGAAAAGTCAGCAAAATGCCTAGCAGGGGAGAGTATGAGGAGTCGAGGAAGGAGCATCTACACCAGGACATCGTCAAGGGTCGCAAGGTGGACCAGGTAGGCCACAAACTCTCATTCTTTGTGACTTTTTATGCATTTTTTAAGATTTTTTTGTCGGCGAGGTGCGTAGGCATCTTTTTCGTGCGCATGCGTCCAAAAATCGCGCTATCATCCGTGATAAGCGTTGTAGTCTCCTGTGTGCGTTATCGTCTTAAAGATACGTTGTCGTCTCTAAGGCGACCATGGCGGTAGGGAGACGTATGCGCGACACATAGACGTTTGCGCATCACAAATAGGTCTTAGTTATTTCCTCTTGCTTTTGATGTAAATGTTGATGTTCTGATTCAAAAGTTTTTGTTACTTTTTGGCAGGAGTACCTAGAGATTCGGGAGCATCCTAGAGGGCGAGCATTTCGGCTGGTTCGTGAGCAAAGGGACCGCTTATCTAAGAACAAGGTCATACTCTTAAAGTGCATTGGTCTCTAGCAAGTGTTCACCATGCTAGAGATGAGATATCATGAGCGGATGCTGACGACCCTCATGGAGCGGTGGGATGCTACTATGTCATCGTTCCACCTACCATGTGGAGAGATGACCATTACTCTCGAGGACGTCTATCGGATCCTCGGACTACCCATCCATGGATGAAAGGTGGCCCTTGATGACACACAATCAACATGAGAGCAATTAGATGGCATCCACTACTGTACAGGGATGATGGATGACAATGGCATGGGTCATATCTATACGCACTGGTATGACCAGGTGATGACCACAACACCATTGATCCACGAGGTTATGGTCATTATTTTTTCCTTTCAGATCATGATTGATGGGCGAGGCTTGCACCTACATGGGGGCCTCGTCTATACTATCAAAGAGATGGTGGAGCATAGGACCATCTTTTCCTGGGGGTGCAACATGCTTATGCACCTCTACCAGAAGCTAGGCCGGTACATGCACTATGAGTACTGTAGCCTTGTAGTGTGCACACTTTTGTAGGTGTGGGTCTTTTCCCACATCATGTGCACTTGGCCAGTCAATTTTCCCCAGCGACGGCCATATCAGATCCCCATGGCCCACTGGTATGACATGATAGGCTAGTGGAGATTCAAAGACTTACAGTTTTAGCAGTTGCAGTTTGATACCCTCATAGCAGATAGGGTTTGATGGAGACCCTATTGATTTTTCAGGTGGGTAGATGACGATAGGTATTTGAGGAACCTTCAGCGAGATCATTTTTTGATTGGGCGTAAGGATTTTGTTATTGTACCCTACTATTGGATTCGGGTCATGCCACAGCATGACCGACCACAAACCATACCAGCAAATGTGCCCACTTATAATAGGGCTTGTAGGAGCACAGTGAGGGTTGGGGACTACCCTCGCCCCACAATTATACATATTGTCCCCTTCAATGAAGATGAGCTCGACCATGATCTACTGCCCATATCGACGGTGGATAATGTCGGTGTGGCAGCGGACTTCACACGATGGTGGGAGAGGCATCGTCCTACTCCTATGTTCGGCGAGGGTGCTCCGGGAAGGGACCCTGGTCCACAGGGGTAGTTACCAGCACCTCCACCACAAGACAGGGGAGAGGTCGGCAGCAGGTTGGGGAGGAGGAGGAGGAGGTGGCGCCATCAAGGCTAAGGTGATAGAGGAGGTCGAACCCCCCACCGGCTACCCCTTTCTCTTCAGTACCACTATCTTCTACTATGGTTGCATCGCTTGTGGCACCAAGAGTGGCCACCGAGGCTGGTGGAACAGGTCCTAGCACCGATCCTCACCCTAACCCGACATGGCAGTCGAGGGATCCAAGTATATATGATTCATTGTTTTATGTTTTGTACTGTCAGTCTTATGATATATGTATCTTATACATGACATGCGATACAAATTCCTTTTCCTTTTCTGTGGTTGCAAAGGATGCACATGGATGGACTGGGCTCATAGCTCAATTTATTTCAGAGGTTGCCCCTACTATATAGATTTAGGAATCAGTCCTGAAGCCATGTTCACCAGTTTCTACAGCATGTCATATGCCTAACTTTGAGCCTGTTTTACGCCTGCGGACTGCATATGAGGAGTGGGGTGCAGAGATTGTTCAGCTCACTCCAAAGTCGACAATTGCGCGAGGGAAACATGACCAATTGTCAGGGGAGCTACAAGACATGGCAGTGAGGAGGGATAATGTCATTGAGTAGGCACGTGACGCCCTTCAAAGCTGACTTGATGAGCTCAGCGGGCAACCGATAGATGTTCAGTGACTGCGTGATCAGTTGCGGCAGATAGAGTTGATGATATCTTCCTTACAAGAGGAGATCATAGGGATGCAGGTAGCATTGTCTGCATCACGCTCTCATCTTTCACACTCGATGACCACCATCGATCCCCTTCCACGGCTTCCAGAGCATTCGCTAGAGCCAGAGGGCTTCGGGAGCCACACGCTGTAGTGATCAGGGGCTCATCATCAGTTTTTGTGCATACCAATTTTTTAGTGAGATACATATATATTCATATATACTTGTAGATCTTTCTGTATAGACATATATTCAGCAGCCACTCATTTTTTTTAGTAGTGTCTCGATATATGTACATGACATTGCATACATACATTGCGTATATATATATGGATACATCGATTCTGATTTCAAGGCATTGTTTATCCAGATGTGTATGTTTTATATTCATTTCTCACATGTTTATGCTATGCATTTTATATTCTCACGTGGACGTACACTTAGATTAGATGCTAATATGATTTAATAAACACACATGATTGCATGTTAATTAAATACAATGATGATCTAATTGACACACAACACATGCACGTGGTCATTCATAGCACAAAAAATTCTCATAATGTGTTAATGAGCAATGTCAACATATGTAGTACTACTACTCTTTCTCGTAGAGAGAGTGCCACATAGGTGACACATAGGACACTACATGTAGTAACGACAGAGATGCATTGTGTTAACAGGTTCCTTTAAATTTATTCCATCCATAGATGATAATCCATAGGTGCTTGAGCCATATATAGAAATCACAATGTAAGGCCCTAACTAGTTAGGGCTGAATTTTCCCCTCTGGTTGGGCGACGCATTTACATTTCTCTGGTTTTCACAAAGAACCAAATGTCCTATTTTAAAGGTTCTAAGAAGCACACTTTGGTTGTACTATCTAGATAACCACTGTTGATAAGCTTTAAGATGTCTGAGGGCTAGCAAACGACATTCATCGAGCATTTCCAGGTGATGCAAACGGTTAACTCAATAGGTATCATTATCAATTAGCCCCTTAAGAGAAACTTGTAGAGACAAAAATTCCAACTCCAAAGGCATGATAGCTTCAGCACTATACATGAGGTTATAGGGCATTGTTCCCATACTCGTACGAACACTCGTACGATAGGCCCATAAAGCATATGTCAGTTGAATGTGCCAATCTTTACCATGTTTGTTAACTATTTTACGGCGAATAAGTTCAAGAGTTTTATTTGACGCTTCCACTTGACCATTAGATTGTAGATAGTATGGCATGGAAAACCTATGCTGGATGTGGAATTTCTCGAGGAACTGCTTCACTTCCTTGTTCTTAAATGGTGTACCATTGTCAAAAACAAGTGTAGTGGGCAATCTGAATTGAGAAATGATGTTGTTCATAAGGAAGCTACAGATAGCTTCGGCATTCATGGATCAGAGTGAGATAGCCTCGACCCACTTTGTGAAGTAATTCGTAGTGGTAATGATAAAGGAATGTACCTTGGAAGAGGGGGGTGATATCTTTCCAATAATATTTAACCCCCACTTAGCGAATGGCCAAGGGGAAGTTTGGTTTTGTAACTCTTGGATAGGCACATGAATGAGTCGACTATGTTGTTGACATTGAGGGCACTTTTTGAGAACATCAAAGGAATCTTGTTCCATGGTTTTCCAATAGTATCCCATGTGTATCAATCTTTGCACCAAGGATTTACAACCAAAATTTCCACCCCCAGAGCCCACGTGGGCTTCCTTAAGGGAAAGGGGTATCTCTGCTTTAGTAAGGCACCTAAGAAGCAGGCCATTATAGGCCTTCCTATAAAGGATTTCAAACAGGATGACGTATCAAACCGAAAGCTTCCTTATACGAATGTGGTCATCTTTTGTTGCATCATTGGGGAAGTTCCTAGTCTTTAGATAGTTATAGATATCAGAAAACCATTACCCAAAGTCCACATGGGAACACGTAGGGGACTCGGCTTCAGGTTCTTCAGGAACTGCAGAGGTTCACAAGTCCTGGACCATGAAATGGAATTCTTTTGTATCTTCTTCGGAAGGTACCAAGGAAGATGCAATACTCGCCATGGCATCAACATGTCTATTTTATTTCCTAGGGACATTGTCTATTATGAAAGAAGAAACTATTTGAGCAAAGACAAGGCAAGGTCCCGATATCAGGACAAATTACTTTTCTTGGCTTGATAGGTTCCCATTATTTGGTTAACTATAAGTTTGGAGTCACCTAGGATACAGAGGTGTTTGATCTATAGCGCCATCCCGACACGTCGGCCAACTATAACAGCTTCGTACTCAGTGATGTTATTGGTACAAGGAAAATATAATCAAAAGGATAAGGGAACTGGTTTAACTTTGGGGGATATTAGAACCACGCTCGCTTCGGAAGTAGTTTGACACCTCAATCTGTCAAAATACATTTTCCATTCGAGGTTGTGATCGATTGCAAAAAAAATTTCATCAGGAAACAAATCCAAACTAGGAATGGAGCGAGATGAGGGAGCGTGTACCAGCTGATCTGCAACTACTTGACCCTTTATTGATTTATGAGTAGAAAACTTTATGTCAAACTCCGAAAGCACAATAACCCACTTCGCTAACCTTCCTGCCAGATCAATGTAGGAAAACAAATGTCTTAAAAGATCCGTTTTTACTATGACGTGAGTTTCAACATGGAGAAGATAATGCCTCAACTTCTATGTAGCAAAGACAAGATCAAGACACTACCTCTCCATGGAGGAATAATGGGTTTTGTAGTCAACCAGTACACGGCTAATGTAGTAGACTGCTCTTTCCTTTCCAGTGTCATCATATTGAGCTAAAAGAGTTTCCAAAGCATATGGTGACGTATCTAGATAAAGCATAAAGGGTCTATCTTACATAGCTAGCATCAATACAGGAGGGTTGGCCAAATAGGCTTTGATTGACTCAAAGGCTCTTTGACATTCCTCATCCCAAATGTAGTGAATGTCTTTTTTTAATAGGCAAGTGAAAGGAAGGGTACAATTAGCCAACTGAGATATGAATTTGTGAATTGCGTGAATCTTTCCTTGCAGACTTTGCAACTCAGTAATATTCTTTGGTGGAGGCATGTTAACGATGACATCAATCTTTTTAGTGTCAACTTTGATCCCATGATGAAAGACTATGAACCCCATAATCTTTCTGGAAACAACACCAAAGACACACTTAAGGGGATTTAGTCTCAATTTATAGAGTCAAAGTCTTTCTAAAATAAGACGAAGGTTCTTAGGATGATCCTGACGGGTTAACGATTTTGCCAATATGTCATCGATGTAATCTTCTAAAATCTTGTGAATAATTTCATGAAATATTAGGGTCATCACCCGATAGTAAGTAGCTCCTGCATTCTTTAACCCAAAGGGCATGACCACATAGCATAATGTACCCCACGGGGTAGTAAAGGTTGTCTTGTATTGATCGTCCGAGTTAATACAGATTAGATTATAACCCGAGAAGCCATCCATGAAAGAAAGCAATGCATGGCCTATAGTAGAGTTGACAATCATATCTATATTAGGCAGTTGAGAATCATCTTTAAGAGAAACCTTGTTAAGATCTCGAAAGTCGATGCATATGTGAATACGACCATCGGGTTTTCTAACAACAACTATATTCGAAATCCAAGGGGAATAATCGATAGGGTGGATAAAGCCTACATTCAACAATTTCTCTATCTCAGTCTTAACCATTAATGCCACCCTGGGATTGATCTTTCCAATTTTTTGCTTAACCGGCTTGGCATCGGGACATAGGATGATATTATGAACTACTATAGATTCATCAATACCGGGAATATCCTCATATGTCCAAGTGAAGATGTCAGGATGAGAACGTAAGACATCAGAGTGTTCGTCTACTTCTTTCGGAGAGAGACACTTCCCGATTTTGATCACTTTTTTAGAGGATGTAGGATCCATGGAGATCTCAATAGTATCCCCTTTTAGGAGTGAATTACGGTCTTCATGATGAGGTATCGTGACGTCGTCACTAGTGTTAGATAGAGGGTCCTCCTCATCAATGCTCAAGATAGATTCCCTAAAATAAGTTTGGTTATGTAAGCGATACGGGAGCCATCTTTTGTGGTGATAAGGAGGTAATGAAGAATAGGTGCCTAGAAACTCCTCTAATGCTTCATCTGAAGAGAAGAATTCAAGAGGGACTTTCTTGACGTGCTCCTTTTCCTCTATTAACTTAGGGTGAACAAGGTTTAATGGTTCGACCAAAATCATATTAACACTCCACCAAGGCTTTTGCTTAGACTATTCGATGGAAAATCCTAGTCCCAAATTGCGTCATCATGGCTTAAGATGGATAGGGACCTAAATTCCTTGTTCGATACGTCCTAGGCCCTTTTGCTCATAGCCATACCAAGAAGCGAGCTCATATCTAAACCCATAGCGAGTTTTCAAAACTTCAGGGGATGGTGGATTGACATAGAGCACTTCGTTCCACCAATGGACGTCGAACATCTCCACGGGGGTACTTCCACCTTCCTTTCCAGGCTCACAAATGTTAATTTCTTTTGTAGGAGGTGGATTGTTCTCCTCAGTCTGGGAAGGAATGATCTCTTGTACAGGGTTGCACTTCTTCTCCTCCGCGGGAGTATTATCTACCTTTGTGTTAGGGGCACATGGAAGGTCCACACAAGAGGGATCTACCTTATATTTTGCAATAAAGAACTCAAAAAAGTTCAGGGAACCCCAATCGTCTTCGAGGAAAGCATTTATTTGAGAAGTCAACAAGGGGGATTTAGGATCTTCTGCCTTAGGCGGTTCTTCATTTCTGACATTAGCCTTGGGGACAACTTCCACAGAGGGTATCGATGAAGAACATGCCATAGCATCAACAGTCAGAGAAGGAATACAATTCTTGAGGGTAGATATAGTTGAAGCGTGACTGGCGACGACCTGTTCATAGATGCGAACGCCTTCTATATTCACTTTGACTATAGCTACCCGATTATTTATGACGAATTTAAAGGAATGGTGTAAAGTAGAAGTTATCGCACCCATAGCATTGATCCAAGGTCTCCCTAAGAGGAGGTTGTATGGTAAGTGGACGGGCATCACATAAACCAACATAGGTAAGGTAACGAGGCCTAGCTACAAAGGTAGTATTATCATACCTAGAGCTTGGTGGCCAGCGTTATCGAATCCACAAATGTGCAAGGGGGAAGTTGCTAAGGAAGATGAATCAACTTTAATTTTAGGTAGTAGGTCCATACCACAAACATTGATAGCCAAACCGATGTCAACGAGGGTATGCCTAATACCGATATTGTTGACATTGACTATAATCATCAAAGGCTCTGCTTGTTTCTGCACGTCCGAAGGTGGGAGTTCTTATGGGTGGAATGTGATATTCAGCAAATCCACGTGAATATGAGCCAAAAATGCATTAACATTCATGGGCCTAGCAAAGGCATGCAAGAGAATCTTTTGTAAAGCTTCCTAAAGCATCTCTTGATAAACTGGAGCGTTCTGAAGAAAATCCCAAAGCGAGATATTAGCCAGAGTAACATGAAGCTGCTCAACAAGAACATAATCTCCTCGTGCTTTGATTGCAGGCTTAGGTGTTTTAGGAAGGTTTGGTTGAGAAGGTGGCAAAGAAATAGGTTGTGAAGTAGGAATAGAGGGTTGTTGATCCAAGTTCTATTTATTACTCCTCGTAGGACATGTGTGTCCAACAATGTTGTAAGATGTAGAGTTTGTAGCTTTCACGAACCTTGAATGCAAGTCTGGTGAATCACTACGATAGGAGATTCCATAGATAGAAGAGTCGGCTAGGGTTACATAGATGATGGGTTTCTTAGGGTTCAGAGGAGCCACTGAGACCACCACCACATTTACCGATCCCTCAGTCTGTCAAGAGGAGACTTGTTTGGGAGATTTGTAGATAGGGGAGAGTGCTTCTAAGAAATCATCTAGAGCATCCTCCAGCATATCAAAATATTCCTCAAAAAATCCATTAACATAAATGTTTAACATCGCAAAGAAAGTATCGACATTCATGTCGGGTTCACCAAAATGTGATATAAGAGGAATTCGCTGCACACGGGTCTCTCCTTTCTCGAGAGATCGCCAGGGAATGAACTTCCCTTATACACCTCAAAATAATAAAATGATAAAGAGCTAAAACCTAGTTACACTTCAAGGAAAATAATCAGTAATCCTGAGAGAGCCAGATCAGAGGATTCTTGTCCCAGAAGAGGGAGCTCTTAGCCAAAAGATGTCAGCGCAATTCTAGGCCGCCAGCGCAACGTGTTGTCATCTAAAAGATGTGTTGGCATCCTAAGCAACAGAGAACTTAGGAACTCGACAGACAGAAACAAACCCTACTTACAGACTCAGGAGTAATCTATACAGGACTATTTAGCTAACCAGAAAACAAAATATTGAATAAAATACTATGATGCTTGGAGAAATCTTACCCTTTTTCCGGACACTCAAGTCTTCACTTCAAACTCCTTTTCATGATCTGCACACAAAAGATCAAGGAGAAATTTGTTGGGTGGCTATATAGGGGCCTGCCTTAGTCAGACCCCATTTTGGTGTTCCCACCTCCACGGACAGGCAAATTGGAAAGGAATGCTAAAGGAGTAAATAAAGCGCGTGGTGAAGGCAATACTCGCTCAGAGGTATAACCCGCACCATGATAAGTGTGTGTTGAAAGCAATACCTGCTCGGGAGTAGAACCCACACCATGAAAAAGTAGAAAAATGCGTGTAAAAGAAAAGTGACAGAGGAAGAGAGAGCGTTACCCACGGGCCAAGGCCCTCTCTAGAGCACATGGATGCACTGTTGAGTGCTTGCTTGAGAGTTGTTGCTATTGCTAGGGGGACCTTAGTCCGCCATGGCTTCACTTGTGAATTCATTGCCATCAAAGGAGGAGTCTCAAAGTTATAGAAAAATCAAAATAGAGCTAGTGTGATGTCTTCCAACCTCCAAATGAGAGGTAGAAAGAGGTTTTTATGCTTGCAAGGGTGATAAAGAGTCATTACTTTCAGAGTGTAACCATCATGACACATGTCTCAAGGGTTAACCTTCCATATTTCACATTTTGAACTCAGGAAACCGACAGGATGCTAGCGCACTGCGCAGACATCTGGGCGCTATGCATTCGTCCAAGACCTATATTCTCTGAAAACGCGTCAGCAGACTTCTGTTGCTCAACCACTTGTCCATATGCAATCAGAATCATGAAATTATGACCCATGGGATTTTATCATTAATATCTTAGGGTGCCATAAATTCTAGGCATAAATGTGAAAATATGGAATTTCCCCTAGGTACAATTCTGTGATATTACATTTTTCCCCCACTTTAGTGGGCTCAATTTTGAAAAAATCAGCCTAACTAAAGTAGAATAGAAAACATTTCACCCAAATTTTTGAATTTTATGGATTTGTGTGCCAACAGAGAGAGACCATAGCAGCTATTGTAGCTAAGCTAACTAGAACTAAAGGTGCCCCCAACGTCTGAGCTCAACAAACAGCATCCGAGCGGTCGCCAAAAATTGTTGAAGGTCCTAACCTACAAAACATAGATTTTAGGTCAGCCTTGAAAAATCAGAAGAAAGCTACCACAGAGAGAGGAATGATCAAGAAAAGTCATCGATTCAAAAGAAAAAATATGATCAAGAGATGACCTTATGCCCCCTCTTAAGTTTTCCCCCAGCTTAGTGGGGAAAATTTAGGAGAAACCAGGAATCCACTAGTCCTAGGAAAAATAAGCCTTAGGAGGCCTATATATACCTAGGTGGGCTTCTAGAAGGGTCATTTTCACTATTCACCATGAGCAAATTGTTGACTTTTGTGAGTGAAAACTTAGGAAAATTCCTAGCAAGAGAGAGTATGAGGAGCTGAGGCTGGAGAAGCTACACCAGGACATCACCGAGGGTCGCTTGGTGGACCAGGTAGGCCACAAATTCTCGTTCTTTGTGATTTTTATGCAATTTTTTAAAAAATTTCCGCTAGCGAGGTGTGCAGGAATTTTTTCACGTGCTTGTGTCCAAAAATTGTGTTGTCATCTGCAATAACCTTTGTAGTCTCCTGTGTGCGTTGTCATCTCGGAGATGTGTTGCCGTATATGAGGCAACCATGGCAGTAGGGAGATGTATGCACAACGTGCAGACATCTACGCGTCACACATATATCTTAGTTATTTCCTCTTACTTTTGATGTAAATGTTGATGTTTTGATTCAAAAAAAATTGTTATTTTTTGACAGGAGTACCCAGAGATTCAAGAGCATCCAGGAGGGCGAGCATTCTAGATGGTTCGTGAGCAAAGGGACTGCTTATCTGATGACAAGGTCGCACTCTTAGAGTGCGTCAGTCTCTGGAATGTGTTCACCATGCCAGAGATGAGATATCATGAGTAGATGCTGACGGGCCTCATGGAGCAGTGTGACACCACTACATCATTGTTCCAACTACCATGTGGAGAGATGACCATTACTCTTGAGGACATTTATCAGATCCTTGAACTACCCATCTGTGGACAGCAGGTGGCCCTTGAAGACACACGATCAACATGGGAGTGATCAAATGGCGTCTGCTACTACATAGGGAGGATGGATGGCGATGATGACACAGGCCATATCTATATGCACTGGTATGACCAGGCGAGAACCACAACACCATTGATCCATCAGGTTATGGTCATGACCGTTTCCTTTCAGATCATGATTGATGGGTGAGGCTTGCACCTGTAGGGGGGCCTCATCCATACTATGAGAGAGATGGTGGAGCATATGACCATCTTTTCTTGGGGGTGCACCATGCTTGCACACCTCTACCAGGAGCTAGGCCGATACGTGCACTATGAGTATCGTAGCCTTACAACGTGCACACTTTTGCAGGTGTGGGCCTTCGTCCACATCATGTGCACTCGACTGGTCAATTTTCCCCAGCGATGGCCATATCAAATCCCCATGGCCCACTGGTATGACATGATGGGCTAGTGGAGATTCAAAGAACTACAATTTTGGTGGTTGTAGTTTGATACCCTCATGGAAGATAGGGTCCGATGGAGACCCTATCAATTTTTCAGGTGGGTAGATGACGACAGGTATTTGAGGAACCTGTAGCGAGATCATTTTTTAATTGGGTGTAGGGATTTTGTTATCATACCCTACTACTAGAGTTAGGTCATGCGGCAGCATGGCCGACCACAGACCATACTAGCAAATGTGCCCACTTATACTAGGTCCCATAGGAACGCGACAAGGGTTGGGTACCACCCTCACCCCACTATTACAGATATCATCCCCTCTGATGGTGATGAGCCTGACCATGATCTACCATCCATATCAATGGTGGATAATGTCAGTGTGTGTTACACCCCGAATTGTATAGCTACTACTGCATAGGAAGTACATTGTAAATGTTTGAATCTTTCTGTTGAATAAAATAAATTGTTCTTGTGATCAATTGAATGTGTCCTAATGATTGTCTCATTATCTGATACTCCTATTGATGTAAATCTTGAATGAAAGTAGCATATTAAGTTATAGAATAATGTTGTTTTAACTTTCTACAATGCTTAATGTATATTGCCTTGGTTTTGAGCAAATGACTTCCGTTGTCATGTCATGATGTGCAGGAAACAGGTTCGTACCTCCAGGCAGAGGAGAGATATCACTCGGGGAGGAACTTGGTTAGGTAAACAATAATGAATACCAATTGGACATACACACACAAACCATAGAACTAAGTAAGCTAAGTCATTGTTCTAGTTAAAGGTAAGTCATCCGTAGGCTTGTCTAGTATCATTGGGAGTCGTGTCTTCTTCTGAATGTGTAAATAAGTGATGCTTGCCAGTATAATCTTATGAGTAATATTTCTTGTTAGAGGTGGATATGTGTATTTGTATATATACATATGAATACGATATGTACAAGTACCCATAAGTACATTCATGTCGATACAACGTATTGAGCAGATGGATATGCCATACGTGTGTGTCGATATAAGTGTATTTATGAATACTTATACGTAAAGTAGATATATAAATATATATACAAGTATACATACCTGCAACTAACGTGATGAATGAATATATATATGATGACGGTATATTGCCTCAGAATTTATACATACACATATATAGACATATACATGAGTACGTATAGTATTGATTGGTTCACAGTATACGTACGTATAATGTAGATGTTTATACATGTATAGGTATAAAGATAAATATATTTATATATTTAATATTATATTAAAATATAAATATAATATAGTTTTTACAAATATAGATATGTATATGATATTATTTAAATTGTTAATTTAAATAATTATACATAACATAAATTAAAAACTATATTATATAAATATTTTAATAAAATAAAATATATATAAATGTATTAAAATAAAAGATTTGAAAATCAAAATGAAATGTAAATTAACATTTTATTAAATATTCCATAAGAGAAATGAGACAAAATCGAAAAAGAGAATAAAAACGTTAGTCTAAAAATAACGATTTTCTCTAATGAGGGATACTTCATTGAATCGAATTATTGGGCTTCAATTTTAAACCATTTCCAAATGCGTCATAGTATTATATTGAACCTTATTAAAATATTAATGAGTAAAATTCGAAATAAAAGCTAAGTCGTGAAAATGGCGGAAGAAAGGAAAAACGCGCAGGAAAATCGCGTGATTAAGGCCAGACGTCTGAAAATGGCCGACTGAATTCATGCTTGGAAAATGAAATGGAAATGTGGACTTCAAAGGAACTGGGAAAAAGTCTAAGTTTAAACTTGTCACTTAACCTAGCTGCTGAATCACGCCAGAACCAGGAAGTGTCACGTTTTTATGAACTAAGCAAATGCGAATTGGATTAAACGTCATTGCTGTCAGATAAAGCAGAACGAAACCCTTGCCATTAAGCAACACGTTTTTACTTTGAAACATTCCAAGCTTTGTTGGCAGTACTGGCGCCATAGAAAGAGGAAACAGTTAAAATGACAACCTTATATAAACCTACGAATGGTTCATTCTTAATATACGAATTTTTACACAAATTCACACAAACTCATACGAGTTTACAGTCAAGAAATTCATGTTATTCATTCAAGAGAGTAGAGTATTTTTCGTTTGTGAGGGAAATTGCTATTAGTCTTTTCCTGTTAAGAAAGCAATTAAATTTTGTTGAGAGAAGCAATCTCAGAGTTGAGAACAGTAGTTTGGAATTGCCAATTTGTTGAGTTGAGAACTTATTCCAGAGTTAGTTGAAAGTCATTCACTGGAAGGCAAGGGAAGAAGTTACTCTTTCTTCAAAGTTCTAGAGATAGTCCTTGGACAGTTAGTTGAGAAGAAGGGCTCTCATTTTTCAAAACATTTGGGAAGCTTTTCCAGGCATGTTAACTCTTGCTCTTACATGCTTTTTGTTATTCTAGTATTTGGTAGTAATTCTGAATTATATTCTTGACTGAAAAGAATTAAAGTTGTAGGTTGTTTTACTTAGAAATGGATGTGAAAAGGATAAATGTTTATTAGCAGAAAGATAATTCATAAGAAAGTTTTTGCATAATCTTTTCTGTTAGTTTTACTTTATTAGTGTACGGTTTACACTTGGCAAGGAATAGAAAACTGCATAAGTTGTATTGACTCCATATATAGAGTATATGCTTGTAATTAGTTACTAAATATTAGGAATGTTCGTGAGCATTTAATGAGTTACAAGTTATAATTAGTTACTAAATAACTTAGTCAAGTTATTGTACCCGTAGGATGAGAATATCCTGAATAAGGGTGTTGGTTGTAGAATCTTATTAAAATGTTTGCCATTCCAATAGTTAGAATGTTGTAGGAAGTCTAGGGTACGAATTACCCCGATAGACCAACCTACACGTAGAATAAGATAGCCTCAAGTCAAGTTAAACCTGGCTAGTGAATGTGACATATGACCTATGTTCTTCATTGAACGTAAACACTTTGGCCAAAGTAGTGTAAGGAACCATTTAGATGTAGTACTACACTGTCAGTTCACCGTGATCCCGAATTACATCCTAGTTTGAGAATTGTCGGTTGCACAAAAGCTAGCTTTGTAGGATCACAACACTATGTCCAGTTGGTAGTCATTAAAGGTTACCCAACCAATCTCTTCTTCGAAGGGAGGGTCATTCATTGCAAAATGATCATGCGGGGGACCGCATTATAAGTCCGTGGTTGGTGGAAAAGCGCCTGAGTGATGTTTCTCCTCCTCAACACCCGACTGATGATCCAAGATTTGACAGGACGAACTCCTGGACCTTCTTACTTCTATTGGTGCCAAAATCCTTCAGGCTATGTATGTATATTTCTCTTCTTACTTTGTAAATTCATTTGGAATGAAATAGTTAAAAGTTGCAAAAGATGTATCTTATTTATGTTTTTGAAAGGAAAAATTATATCATTATGGTATTGTTCTTACTTTTGTGACTGAATTTTAAAGTTTTAAATTTATCGTACAAGTGTGTTCGTTACATGTGGTATCAGAGCCTAGGTTTAAACACTAGGAACCTATGAGTCCGCCAATTTTCCTTAAAGTCCAACATTATCTAATGTTGTGAAATTCTTGTGACAGGATGGTACACGTATGATTAACAGCCAGGAAGACTGTAATCGGTAACGAACGATACTTGAAAGCCAAGAAGGAAAATGAGGCCATCACTAGAACCATCCAGGGAACCAATCATGAAAATGCAATTTGGTTAAGTGACACAGAAACTATCAGTCATGCTCTCTCCCGTATTAATGAGATAAAGGGTAGATTGAAAATGGAAGCTACTTTCAGCCTCTTACCCAACACTTCTCTGAGAAAATATGATTCCTTACCACTGTCCAGGGACATGCCTTCCGAGGAAAGCACGAGTCCAGCATTCATTTTCCGGGATCCTAGAGTTCTTCTGTTGGCCGAGGTCATAACCATTTCTTCCAGTGATGAGTTAGTGGGATACACACCAAGGACTCCACCAGTTGTGTATGGTCATCAACATCAAATGATGGACCCTATTGTTGATGAGCACCATATCAACAATACTCTTAACTATGTATCCAAAGATAAATCCGAAGGGTATCATCCTTTTTGGGATAGAGAAGAGCAGATGAGAGATGAAGAAAAAGATAGGTTTCAGCAATACTCTCAATCTGTAGGATATACTCCTCTTAGTTATGCTTCTGAGAGTGAATCTGAAGGATATTCACCTCTTGACTATCTTAATAGTCATTCTATGTAACCGATGGATGTTGAAATCCTTTTGAATAAATAAAATTCTGCATTTATTAAAAAAAATTGTGTATACTTCATAAACTTGCTTGGTGAATTTTGTGTTTATATCTTGAAAGATTTTATGTTTTCCATTTTATCATAAGGTTAAAGAATCTAACTTAGATAAGATACCAGGTATAATTCAATTATAATCATGGTGAAAACTTACGAAAGGATGCGTAACAAACCCGGTACAAGCAAGGATGATGAACAAAGAGACACTGGAGTTCAAGCAACCTTAGATTTAATTCTAGCAAGGTTGTCTAACATTGAAAATGAAAGAGAAAGGGATAAGCTGGAAAAAGAATTAAATATAGACAACACAAAAGCTGTAAGTTCTTCCCACGGACATAATGAAGATAACAATCATGGAAGGGAGAAATCACCAACCAACTCCGCCGAGAGAAATAGAAAGATAATTTATACTGAGCTGTCACGGGACATGAAAAAGATAATACCACCTAAATTTGACGGTAGTGCGGGAGGTGATGAAGCTGAAATTTGGCTTGTCCAAATGGAAAAATACTTTGAAATAAGAAATTATGACGAAGTAAAAAAAGTAGCTTGGGGAGCCTACCAATTAGCAGGAGAAGCCTCAAATTGGTGGATGAACAAGAAATTGGAACTGGATATAAGTTCTTGGAAATTGACATGGGGAGAATTTGTGGAAATCTTCCATAAGCGGTGGTTGCCACAATTATTCTATGATCAGAAACTTTCTGATTTTCAAGAATTAAAACAAGGAACTATGTCAGTCCATGAGTATTGGGAAAAGTTCACTAGACTCCTTCGGTATGTTCCGATTTACCATAAGGATGAACGATTTTGTATCAGGAAGTTCATACTTGGACTGAATGGAAAAATTGGTGGTGAAGTGGACATGCATGGTCCAACTACCATGGACTTAGTCTATGAAAAAGCTATAAAGCAGGAGCAGAAACTCAAAGCTGATTCTCATCGCCAAGAGAAAAAGGAGCAAAAGAAGGACAGCGAGGCTATTTCTAAACCAACTCCAAAGAAGGATGAACCTGTTCGTGATGCTGCTAGATCAAAAGGAAAGAGATCTCGCTTTGGCAGAAAAGATTTCCAGAAAGATCAGAAGAGAAACAACTTCAATAGTGGAAACACTAACAAATCCAATGAAGGAAACAGGGTAAGTGCACCAAGATGGTTCCCAAAAAAGGGGCTTAAGTGGCCACTTTTTTTCTGAAATCAGGAAATACTGACCTTGGACGTGAAATTGAGGATAGCTACACTCAAAATTTTTTGATGGAACAAAAACAAGGACCGCAGGTTCCGAGTCTACTTTCTAAACTACTAATTTATTTTGAAAATGGTTGAGATTAAGGGGTTCAAAAGAGGGACACACAAATTGCTGTTGTTTTTGTCAGAAAAACATAACATAGCAACTCTTGTGTGACCGAGCACGGTGGACTTTTTTTTAGTATTTTTAAAATCGCTCGGTCAGAAGTTAGATAACAATATGTAGTAAGGACTGGATATTTTCTGATAATTTTTAATGAATATTTGATTTTTTATTAATTTTTCTAAGTGGGCACTTCCTAAAAGCGAGGGAATTTTGGCGTGCTCCCCTCAAATTTTTGAAACTAATAGATTTTTTTTTAAATTTATTTTTTTTAAATTGTAGAAAGGAGTCTAGTTTCTAAAAATGTAATTTATTTCAAATTTTGATGAATGGTTAATTTATAGCGAAAAAAATACCAAACACTACTTTTTGAAGAAAAACAGACATACAATCAAAAGAAATTATGGATGAAAAGTTTAACATTATTAGAAAGTGAAAAAAATTACATCGTTGGAAAGCTAATAAAGAACCTAACATTACCCATGTCTTC